>SEYY01000777.1:0-20000 GCA_009176605.1 Armadillidium nasatum
TAAAATTCGTCATTGACAAACCAAAGAAGTTGAGGTTAACTACTTCAGTGCTATAAAAATAACCTACTTAACGATAACCTAATAACTTGTAGATATTACAAAGCTAAGCCTTATATTCTGAAAAACAGACGCATACTCGCAAACACACATTGACACTTACTCACACATCCACACAAACTAATATATATATATATATATATACTATATATATATATATATATATATATATATATATATATATATATATATATAATATATATTAATAATAATATATATATATATATATATATTATAGGGACCAATCGGGGCTGAAATTTTGCCGGAGCCAGGGTCATCCATATTTGGTCGGGGCCGGGATCGGGGCCGGAACCGGTTGATTAAAATTTGTAAAGAGATTAAAATCACTGAATTTTTAGGTTAAGAAAATTATATATAAATTTAATTAGTTTATTTAATTATGAGGAATGAATAGAATATCCAACTTTCACTTAAACTAATGATTATATGCATTTTCTCAGAAAAAATTTATTTATTTAATTTTTTTTTTTTTTTTTTTTTTTTTATTCACAATAGAGATTGAACAGGTTTACTTACATAAGACATTACGTTAAAGTTTATAAAAATGTAAGACAAAATTATCAATATAACCTGTATTTATGCATATCACTGTTATTTTATTGCTGTGTATCAAACTTGTATAATTTAGCTACAATATTTCAAAATTATTATTTTGTTCATACTTTAAGTCGCTATTGCTAAAAGATCAGCTTCAGTGGTATTGCAGTACTTTACAATGTTTCAGGATTGGCTCAAAATAGCTAAATATAACATCTGCAGTCAAGAAATTAGAAGAGGACCTCCGGGTACCTCAAGTAAAAATTTTTCAACCAAATCTTTATGAGGCATGTAAAATCAAAACACAAAGATGAACATTCACTACCAGAAGAGGAGTAATCAAAAGAAAAAGATAGTTTTGAAAAAACAATTAATAAATCTTAATTTTCTTATACTTTGTTTGAAAAAAAATTATTGTTATTTGAGTGATTGAGCTGAAATTTTCAGGGTATATGCATTTTTTCTTTGTGAAAAAAGTCCATTTCTAGCTTTTTTTATTGAGTCTATAACGGTTTGAATGTTATTAGGACTCAAAGTTGAAGAAAAACGAATAGCGGGGTCAAACCATTTTTCGTAATGACCTTAAAAAATAAACTGAATAATAATCTTAGCCCAATTTCTTGCATTAGAGGGAACAGATTTTTGATATCACTTCTAGAAAAAGTTATAAGCACTTGAATTTTTTGGGGGGGCAAAAATCGTACACTTTCGGAAAAAAACTACCTGCTAGTTTTTTTTTTTTTTAAATATTTTTTCGAGTAGGGACAGGGCTGCATCTTTTATTCAGAGAATTATTAAATGCTATTTGTTTGAATGGCCTTTCAAACTTTAAGAATTTTTTAAATTTGGTCAAAAATGGACGTTTTGAGAGTTTATATCTTGAAACCAACGAATCACATCGAATAAAGTATAGAGAAGAAATTGTTTCCCCATCTCTGCTCTATACAACCACCAAAAATAAGAAATATATATATATATATATATATATATATATATATATATATATATATATATATATATATATATATATATATATATATATATATATATATATATATATATATATATATATATATATATATATATATATATATTAATATATATATTGTTTTTTTTTTTTCACCCGTAAAACACGCCTACTCCCCCATTCTCTCCCTAAGCCTTTGTTCTTCATTTTATATACAACGAGTTTGATTGGTTAATGAAAGCTTTAATTAACCAATAAAAAAAGTTTAAATCTCCAATATTAGTGTGTATATATAGACCGGTAAAGACCTAATGTTGTCGATTGTACATACTGAAAACCTTTTTATACAATTAAGATAATTAAAACATATACACATCCCATTATTAATCTTACTAAGGTATGTTTTTAATACTTTATATATCCATAATTATCTTTTATAAATATATATATCAAAAATATAAATTCTTTTGAGTATTATTATTATTGTTATTGTTTAATTATTATTTATTTTTATTAGTATTATTTTTATGATTATCCCTATCATAGACCAATATATTTAAGAGAATGAATGAATGAATGTTTTAAAAGAAATATAATCATTCATAACCCATATCCCCAAAGACACAAAGAAAAGTAAAGATTAATTATCAGACCACAAAAATTACTGACTTTTGTCCATAAAGTTGTTATTGTTCATATAAACATGATTTTCTGATTCTTTATTGATTATCCCAAATTTATGGTTTTAATTTGCTTGCAACCGGTCTTGCTGGTTTTTGGACCATTGTATGTATTTCTTTTTGTAATCATTTGTAAATAATTTTCTCTTGCATTTCATCTTGCTTGCGTTTTTTGGTTTAATTCATCAGGTGTGAGTCAGAGAATTAGACAAAGTCAGGGACAGAGTTTTACTGAGAGGGCTGTGTCTGTGAGGATTGGCCTTTTAACGACTTTGGGTCTTCTTTAACAGTACGATCCATGGTTTAATAATAGTCTCCTTTGAACAGAAGAAGTTGGTGAGGGTTTCTTTTTCCTTACCTTTAATCTTTTACTGTTTTTCAGACCAGAATTTCTACCACCTCTTCAATATATATATATATATATATATATATATATATATATATATATATATATATATATATATATATATATATATATATATATATATATATATATATATATATATATATATATATATATTGTGAGCATATGTCTATTACTTATATTTATTGATATCCGCATCCGCAAATTGCAAAATTTGACATCCGATCCATCACATAATACATATATATATATATATAATATATATATATATATATATATATATATATATATATATATATATATATATATATATATATATATATATATATATATATATATATATATATATATATATATATATATATATATTATATATATATATATACACAAAAACCTGATATGAAAGAAAAGATCATTATTTAATATCTTTGTCATTCTAATAATATATGCGTAGTATATATGTTTATTTGCTGGAAATATGATCTAATTTACGGTAGGATTGTTCAATCTAAATCTAATTCTGTAATAAGCCAAAGTTTAGGAATGTACACATTTCATAGTAAGAAATTATTTAAGAGTTCGGTTGAGATAACTATATTTTCCACCAATTGAAGTTTTAAAATCCTTCTATAATTATGATGAGTAAATTTCATTGTCATCACTAACTATTTACATAGTCACCCAGAACCCCTATATATATATATATATATATATATATATATATATATATATATATATATATATATATATATATATATATATATATATATATATATATATATAATATATATATATATATATATATATATATATATATATATATATATATATATATATATATATATATATATATATATATATATATATATATATATATATATATATATATATATATATATATATATATATATATATATATATATATATGACCGACCGGGACCCGGTCAAGGTCTCGGCTAATAATCAGAGAAAACAAGGGTTTATCTGCCTGAGTTAAAATTGCAAATTATACTTTTTAATGGTGGATTAAATCAAACAAAATATAAGAAAATAAAGATTTTTCTTCTTGTTTTTTCAACACTTTCTTTTTCTTTTCACCGTTCCTCTTCTGCTAGTGAATGTTCATCTTTGTGTTTTGATTTTTGATAACCCCATAGAGATTTGGTTGAAAAATTATTACTTGGAGCACCAGGAGGTCCTCTTCTAATTTCCTGCTGCAGATGTTACATTTAGCTATTTCGAGCCTATCCTGAAACATTGAAAGTACTTTTAGCCATAGTAACTTAAAGTATAAACAAAATAATTTTGAAATAATGTAGCTAAATGATACAAATTTGATGCATAGCAAAAAAAAAAAAAAAAAAAAAACAATAATATGTATAAATACAAGTTATATTGATAATTTTATATCTTAAAATTTTTCAAACTTTAACTTAGGGTCTTACCTAAGTAAACCTGTTGAATAACTACTATGAATCAGAAAAAGAAATAAAAATTTTTGAAGTTTTTTCAAACTTTTTTTATTCAAAATCTGTAATCTTCTGAAAAATGCATATAATCATTAATTTAAGTGAATGTTGACTATTCTACTCCTTCTTTATAATTAAATCTAAATTTCTTAACCTAAAATTTCAGTGCTTTTGACCTCTTTACAAATTTTAACTAACTAACTAGCTCGCTCTCTCTCTCTCTATCTCCCCCTCTCTAACTCCTAATTCACCCCTTCCCCCGACATCAATTGGGAGTTGGTGGCCTACAGTGATTGAGTTGGCGCCACTAGGACATTGCCGTCGTCTTGCCATTCTACCACTAAATTCATTTACTCTGTTTATTTATCTCCTAATTCTATCGACAATCCAAAATTTTAACAATCTAAACTCTAAAATAGAGCACATTCTCTCTTCTCCTTTCTCGGAAATAATCACAATAGGTGATTTCAATGTTCACCACCGCAAATGGCTTTCTTTAGCTCTCATGAAACAGCCGGTGAATGTACCTTCCATTTCGCTATCCAAAACAAACTAGGGCAGTTGGTGTAGCTTCCTACTCGTCTTGGATATAAACAAAATATTCTTGGCCTTTTATATAAACTTCTAATCCCTCTCCTTATACTGTTAAAAATCTATCAACCTCTGGGTTCCTCCGATCACCTTATCTCTGTATCCTCTTTTACTTTTCAAGTCTTCCGCAAGAAAGACCCACTTCTATTGCGAGGAAACGTTTGTGGCACTTCGATGCTGCAAGCAGGTCATACTTGCGGTCGTCCTTCTTTGATTTCCCGTGGGAGGGCTTCCTCGGAATGTGCCGAGTGCATTATCGAGATGATCCTCTCTGGCATGAAGGCGTACATTCCATGTTCTTTCCCTTCTACTAAGCCTAACAAACCTTGGTTTAACTCTGCTTATTCACGCGCTTTCGCTGCAGGGATGCTGCCTTCAGAGATTACCATCCACTGTATTCAAACTCCATAAAATCACGCAACTTATATTATCCTGCCAGAAATCTCTCAAGTGAGCACAGAGGAGAGCTTAAAGAAAAGAAGATTAAATAAAAGGGGAAAAACAAGATTGCAGGGGTTCCACGGAATATAGGAGTCAGGAAAGGATGCGTAAAAATGAGTAAGCAAGCCTGGAGTTTTCAATAATTACCTAAAATGTGTTACAAGCAGAGTTGGAAGGTGTGGACCCAACCTGATAAAACCCAAATGGTTTTTTCTTAAAAAGCCAACTTGAAAAAATGCACTATTTTCCACACTCAGGTTCTCCCTACCCTCCGGCCCCCAGAATAACTAAAAATAAGTTAAATAAATGCTTTTCTTTATATTTGGAAATTTATTTAGAAATTTGGAAATTCATTTGCTATAATATATATATATATATATATATATATATATATATATATATATATATATATATATATATATATATATATATATATATATATATATATATATATATATATATATATATATATATATATATATATATATATATATATATATATATATATATATATATAATATATATATATATATATATATATATATATATATATATATATATATATATATATATATATATATATATATATATATATATAGAGTTTGAGGGGAAATGTGCAAACATAAGATTGAAAGTCAATCCAGCGAAGAGTAAAGTTATTAGGATTGGAGGTGGGGATGTGGAGATGTGGAGGGAAGAATGGGGGGGTGTAGAAGTGGGGGGAAGGAAACTTGAGGAGGTAGATGAATTCAAATATCTAGGTATGTTGGTGGAAGGTAAGGTTGGGACGGAAAAATAAATAAAGAATAGAGTAGTAGAGGGAATGACAGTATTGGGGGGCCTAAAAGAAGAATGGATGAAAGGAAAATTTTTGAAAGAAATAAAGATAAGAATGTTTGAATATATGTGTTTATGGATGAAGTGAGAGAAATTTGACTTTAGAAGAGGGTAGAAGACTTACGAAGGACAGAGTGAGATGGAGGGCGGTGGTGAAAGGGGTTGAAAGGTAAGAAAGGGTGTGTTTATAAGGGAATTGTGGCGAGCACCACCCCATGAAAGTGGGAAAGGTGATAGTGAAATATATATATATATATATATATATATATATATATATATATATATATATATATATATATATATATATATATATATATATATATATATATATATATATATATATGAACCGACCGTGTTTGGAATTTTTCCCTGGGCCGGGTCTGTGGTTGCCTAAAATTTGTAAAATGGTCAAAAGCACTGAAATTTTAGGTTAAGAAAATTAGATATAATTTTAATTGAGATTAATTTCATTATAAGGAAGCAGTAGAATAGCCAACATTCACTTAAATTAATGATTATATGCATTTTTTCAGAAATAAATTTCAAAAAATTGCATATTTTGTATAATAAAATGGAAACAGAAAAAAATTAACATCAACGATGACTCTATTGCCTTCTGGAAGGCAGACAAGAATGATCTCTTCACACTAGCAACAGTGGCAAAAGTATATTTGTGCCCACCAGCAAACTCCAGCGTCAGTGAAAGAGAATTCAGGAAAAAAGCAGTGCAGAAAAAAACTATGTCCATTGGGTGTTTGTGAAAACCGTTTTTTTTTTTTTTCCAAACTTGGTTACAAGAGTGATTAAACTGGGATGGAATGGAGAGATCAATTCCTTCCAGCACCTGCCATTATAGTATTTGTAGAAAAGGGTTCGGGTCAAAAGTGTTTGAAAGTTCAGAACAGTTTACTAGTATTTTAGCCTTAGATTCAACACTATCCAAAAGAAGTTTTTTTTTTTTTTTACAGAACGCTACCACTCACGGGCAGAGCCCTTTTCAAGTCCTTGAAAATGTGAAAACAGTACTCCCTTGATAAGATAAGACCCTTATATACTTGTGTAAATGTTCGGGAGAAAAATTATTCCAGTAAAATGAAAAACTCTCAGACACTTTGTGGTCATCTTAGGAACCATTATGAAATGAGGTTTCCAAGACAATTTATTATTTATGCTCAAACCAAGAACATTGAAGCTGAAAGAGATAGAAAAGTTGGGAAGTGTTTTTAAAAAGAAGTAAAGAAATTGAGTATTTAAGAGTTGAATTACAAAAGGTTAATGTGACTCCACCATAAATTACATTCAGATAAGCAACTGTAGATGTAAAAGGAGTAGCAGATTTGAAATTGCATCTGAATCGATATTTTAAAACAATAAATTTCAACTGATTTGGAAACTGACAGTGCTTTTAATGCTGGTACAACAAAAAGGGGTTATGAAATGCTAACTAGACTCTTGATGCCTTCGGTGAAGACATGGCAACTACTATCATTTGTTTATGGTGTCCATAATCTCTTGTATTGTAAGCATTAAGATATGAAAATTTATTAACTAGTTTGGTAGTTCTCTTAAAGACAATACTTTTAAACTGTAAATTATATCAATTTAAATAACACTTAAATAAATCAAAGTTCTTAAGCCATCCCAAAATTATCTTTTAACGAAAGATCATATTTAATATTTGATTAACTAAATTTAAGAAAAGTCCTCTTTCATAATATTCCATTTTGATGGTTGGCCACTTTTCACTAGACAAATTATAACAAAATGCTGCATAATTGAAGTTTTTAAAGTTTTTTTTTCTCGTTTCAAAAGGTAAACTTACTTACAGTATTTCATCATGATGCAAAAATTTATTTTTATCATAATTCGACCATGTGCTCAAACTTTGTTGTGACTTTTTTTTTTTTTATGAAAATGCTCATTATAACAAACACAGCATCAATAAGACCTTTAACAGTTAAATATACTTTTTTCAAAATTATTGTTTCAGAATTTTTACAACTATTGTCATACCTAAAAGTAGGCTCATATTTACTTGCAACAATATCCTTCTTCCAACGTTTTATTAAATACACATGAAAACATAGATGCTATTTATGCACTGTGCAAAATAAAAAAAAATATCACTCAAAACAATAAAACTTTTACGAATATCTGAACATCATATTGACAACTAAATAACACTATTAATTTATTAATTTAATAAAGCATGGAAAATATAACGAACTCTTAACAGTGATTGCTTTGAAACTGGCAGAATTTAAAGTAGATGCATAAAAAATTCAGAATATTAATTAATTATTACAGTTAAAAATATTATTATTGGATATAAAATTTAACTTCTTTTTATATTGGTTTTAAATTAAATTGAAGAATTTTCAGGGGGTGCACAGGAACAAACGGCAATCAACATATTATATATATATATATATATATATATATATATATATATATATATATATATATATATATATATATATATATATATATATATATATATATATATATATATATATATATCAGTGGACTGGGATTCTTTCACTAACAAACTTAATGTCTCTACTTACAACTTTTTTCCCAATTTCCGACTAAATGGTGGAATCTGTGCCTATATTAACATTAACACTCCTGTGACACGTCTCGTAAATCTTGAATCTCTTAATTTCGATGTTTATGGCTTAAAATCTGTCTTCCTACTACTACAATTATCTTGTGTTTCTGTTATTGCTCCCCTAACGGAACAGATTTTCCAGTTCTTTTTTAATTTCTTACTACTTCTCGCGAGACTGTTACTTCTCATCCAAATGCTGAAATCCTATATTTAGGAGATTTCAACGTACAACATACCGAGTGGTTGGGCTCCCCTCATACTGATACAGGTGGGAAGGCCATATCATTCAGCATTCTCAACGATCTGGAGAGGTTGATTAGGGAATTCACACACATCCCAGATCGTCCTAACCATTTCTTGAATACACTTGATTTATGCTTCATCACTACTCCTTCTAGATATAAATACACCATTTTCCCTCCTATTGGTAACTCTAACCATAATCTTATAGCTCTTAGTTATAATGCTTTCTCACCTACTGCTTAACCATGCCCTAAACGTACTTTCTGGCACTTCAATCGGGCTAATTGGGGGTCGCTTCTTACCTAACTAATATTAGAATGAATAATACTTTGGCTCGGGGAACCCTTCGGTCTCTGCTGAAAAGGTTGGGCAGTAATCGTCGATGGGATGTGCAGATTCATTCCATCTTTAAATCATTTTCTCCTCAAAATCCATGGTTCGATGGTAACTGTTCTCTTGCCCTTCGGGAAAGAGACAATACTTATCATGAATGGAAAAACTCTACTTCTCCTATCACTCTTGCTAGTTTTCGTTCAGCTAAGAATCGTTGCAGGGATCTTCTTCCACGGACTAAGCGTACTCTCACTAAAAGGAAGTGCGCTGACCTCCATGGTACTCCTACAGGTAAAAATTTCTGGCATCTTGCTAAAAATACCTCTAAAAACTTCTGCAAATCTGCCTTTCCTCCAAATATTCGCTCTGATGGTTCTGTAGCTAATACTCTCTCTAAAAAGGTTAATCTCTTTGGGCTCCTTTTTTAAATCTAATTCCATCCTGCTTGATTCTGGCTTCCTTCCTCTTACTACTCCTCTCAGGCGTCCCATGTCTCTACCTGTGATTACTCATGATCAGGTGCATGGGATCCTGAAATCCATGAACGTCAGGAAGGAAAGTGGCCCGGATGGCATTCTCCCTCGTGTTCTCAGGGAGTGTGCTTCCGAATTGGCACCTAACCTCCTTCAGCTCTACTCTCAATGCCTTAACACTAATACTTTTCCTCAGTGCTGGAAGAGCGAATATGTTCAGCCGATCCCGAAAAAAGGTAGCCGCTCTGATCCTTCCAACTATCGACCAATAGCTCTCACTTGTTTTCTGTCCAAAATTTTTGAAACTGGCCTCAACTCTCATTTCCTGGATCATATGGAGTCTCCTTCTCTTCTCTCAGATCATCTGTATGGCTTTCGAAGCTCGAGATCAACTGGTGACATACTTTCCTATTTCACCGATTTATGGTCTTTTGACCTTAGAGAATTTGGGGAGTCGTGTGGTGGCGCTTGACATATCTAAGGCTTTTGACCAGGTACGGCACGCGTCGCTGCTCTCTAAGCTCCCATCCGTTGGGTTTCCTTCTTCTCTTTACTTACTCTTGTCTAGTTTTCTCGTATATCGTTCCATTCCAGCACTTGTAGATGGGGCAACCTCTTCCTCCTTTTCTGTCAATTGTGGTGTTCTTCAGGGTTCTGTTTTATCTCCAACTTTATACTTAATTTTTATTAACGATCTTCTAAATTGCACTTCTAATTATTTTCTCTTATCTTCTACTCATTTCAAATCTGCTCCCTCTTTTGGCATCATTAACGATCTTCTAAACTGCACTTCTAATTATGTTCTCTTATCTTCTACTCATTTCAAATCTGCTCCCTCTTTTGCTTCTAGAGTTGCTTCTCGTCTTCAACTTTCCAATTCAAATCTTGCCGATCTGGATGAGATTTCTCGGTGGAATCATAGCAACCTTGTGAAGTTTAACTCTTTAAAAACTCAATTTCTTCACATCTCCCTCTCAAAGACACCTCCCAACTTTCCAATCTTCTTCGATTTTTTTTTTTTTTTTTTACAAAACGCCACCACTCACGGGCAGAGCCCTTTTCCTGTCTCACCTATAAATAATATTAACATTTTTGGTCTAAACATAAACAATAAATCGTTTTGGAAACCACATATCACAATGGTTGATAAGGCTGCCTTTAAGAAGCTGTGATTTCTGTTCGGGTTGCGAGAATTTTTTTCTTCTGAGCATTTACTTCAATTATATAAGGATCTTATTCGCCTTTGTATACAGAACTATTCTTACAATTGGGGAGGCTCCGGTTAATCCACTTTCCTGAATAGGGCTGAGTCTAAATCTATCTCTTTTCTATAGGTACTACAATGGCAGGTGCTCGAGGGAATTGGGCTTTCACATTCCACCACCATTGTGACGCCCACGTTGCACAAGGGGCGCCCTGCTTTCGCACGAATTTTGTGTGGATGCTGGAAACCACCAGGTTTGCCCGTTGTGGTGCCTCCTAATTTCCAGCCACTCTGTTCTGCGTAACTCTCTATCATCTATTTATCTTCCTGTATTTAATCTTCCTTTCTTCAAGGCTTCTGTCTGTGCCCACCTGAAGGACGTGCGTTAGGTTTGGGTCTGAGTGGTTTTCTTTTCTCTTTTGTATGTGTTCCCTCCTTAAAAATTGCTCTGCCCGTGAGTGATGGTGAACTGAAATATATATATATATATTATATATATATATATATATATATAATATATATATATATATATATATATATATATATATATATATATATATATATATATATATATATATATATATATATATATATATATATATATATAAGAAAACTTCCATTCTGTCCATTATAATACTACCCATGAAAATTATTGGCAATAGGGATTTAAGGACTTACATTTTTTTCAGTTCGGTCATTATCTGTTACTTTTGTATCATAACATTCTAAAACTAGCAAAATGTTGATGATTAAGAGAAGTGGATGGTTATCTAGATTTTACACATTATCACATGAAGAGGTCAATGTACTGAAAGCCTATTTGAGATTTCAATCATTTTTAAAAGCATAATCAAATATGGAACTTTCCTAAGCAGTTTATCTTGCATCTTTCCATTTCTTATTGCCAAAACTTTAAACTAAGCTCAACTAAGTTGATGACTTCAATCAACTGTACAGGTAAGGGGATTAATACAACTCTCAAAAGATGACTAAATTACTGCACAGAAACATTCAGAAGCAATTTCAGCGCAATAAGAACTGTAATAAATGGAAAAACGCTTGGCATCTTCTCTCTGTTGTTTACGGAATCTCATTTTCGAATGTTGATATTTTTAGTATTTTTTCCTAAAATATATAGATGCATTGAAAATTTTTAATTAAAAAAATAATTTATACTTATCCTTCAAGTTTAAGTCAACCAACATTCTTGAAATAATGACCGATTCAAAGGTATCTAATAGCTCCACTTCATTTGTGTGTGTGTGTGTGTGGGGGGGGGGGGGCGGTGGAGGAGGAGGATCTGAGAAATCTTATTTGCAAACTTTTCAATTTTACAAAATATTTAAAATCTTATTCATGACTACTTGACTATAATTTCTCGCCTCAAAAATCTGCCCATCCCAATATCTAAAAGAGGGGTTCGAATAAGGAAGCTTAATAAGCTTCGAAACGTTATGCCCATGTATTAACCTATTTTTATGTTTCCATTTTAATTGTTTGTTAAAATGTCTTAGTGTTTTATATTTTGTTTATATAGTAGTTCCTGTTGTTATATATATATATATATATATATATATATATATATATATATATATATATATATATATATATATATATATATATATATATATATATATATATATATATATATATATATATATATATATATATATATATATATATATATATACCTTTTTTTTTTACCTTCTCACCCCCTGACCACCCCTTGTTGAGGCGGCCACACTTCGCTAATGAAGCCTCCCGCCGCAGTCGGTCTCGTCCAGAGATCTAACAAAGAAGTGATGTCCCAGAAGATTTTGGGGCGACAATTGGAAGGACAGTGTAAAAGAAAGTGATCCAAGGTCTCCGGGGCCCTTTTGCATCTGGTACAAGTGGAAGATGTTGCCTGGTTTAAATTGAATTTGTGTTTGTAATGTTGTAAGTTAGGGTGGTGCCCGCATCTTAATCTTGCTAATGAGATTTGTAAGTGTCTTGGGAGGTTGTTGGAGTCGGGGTTTATTTCGGAAGGGGATTCGTTTAGGATGTTGTTTGGAGGTCTGTTGATCATGTATGAATGTATTAGTTGAGTGTGTATATGTTTGGTTGTTGTAGTATTGGGGGGAGGAGGGGGAATGTGATTTAGGATCTGTTTGTAAAAGGCTCCGGTAGACGATGGAGGTTGTTTTAGTCTTTGTTTGGTAGGTTGGAGGAGAGTTTTGTGACAAGGGTGTGTGGGTAAACGAGTTTTTGCATAAAATTGGGTGCCTATCATTTCGAGGTGGTTCCTTATAGGTAGTATCTTGGTTTCATTATGAAGGTGTTGTTGAGGGGTTGTGGGTGTGCAGCCGGTAATGGTGCGAAGGGCTTTATTTTGTGTTATTTGGAATGTCGTTAAGTTTTGGTCGGAGAGCAGAGGGTGCCAGATGGGGGAGGCATAGTTGATGGTGGGGCGTATAAATTGTTTGTATATTGCGATTGAGGTTTGAATGTTGTTGTGTATGTCAGTGTTGGCCACTGTTTTGAGGATGTTGAGTTTTCTGGTTGCGGCTGAGGTGGTATTTTGAATGTGCTTGGAGAAAGTGAGGTGAGTGTCAAATGTTAGGCCGAGAATCTTTGGGGTTTTGTTGAAGGGTATGGGGGTGTTGTTTAGTAGGACTTGTGGGTGGGTGTTGGATATGTGTTTGTCTGTTGTTATGAGGGTTATGGAGGATTTGTTTGGGGATGCTGTCATCCTGTTTTCGACTAGCCAAGTTTGGAGTTGAGTTAGGTAGTCTTGAGTGAGTGATGTTGCGGTGGTGAGGTTTTTGTGAGTGGTGGCTATAGTTATGTCGTCGGCGTATGAAGTGATGCGGGTGAAAGTTGTTTGGGGTTGTGGGAGGTCTGCTGTGTATAGGTTGAATAGAGTGGGGGAGAGTATGGCTCCTTGGGGAACTCCGTTTCTAATGTTGATGGTACGTGATTTATGGCCGTTTTGTTGTATTTGGGCGGTTCTTCCTGATAGGAAGTTGGATAGCCATTTCTTAGTATTTGTTGGGATGTTGGATTGGAGGATTTTATGGATAAGATTATGTCTCGGGACAGTATCGAAGGCTTTGTTTATGTCTATTGCTATTAATATAGTTTTGTGATATGGCTTATGGTTTAGTCCGTTTAATATAGGTTGGATGATGTTGGTAAGTGCGGTGGTGGTGGAGTGGTTGGGTTTGAACCCGTGTTGGAAGTTTTGTTGTGGGATGAATTGGAGGATAGAATTTAGGATTAGTTTTTCAAGGAGTTTTGAGATGGAGGATAATAGGGAGATTGGGCGGTAAGAGGAGGGGTTTGAAGGGTCTTTGCCAGGTTTTAGTTTAGGGATGATTAATGCTTTTTTCCATTGGGGTGGGATATAGTTGAGTTGGATGGATTTGTTGAAGATGGAGGTTATGTATGTGATTGTGTGGATGGATAGGTGTTTTAGGTGAATATTTGATATGTTGTCTGGTCCTGTTGCTGGAGAGTTTTTGATAGTTTTAATGGTGTTTTGTGTGTTTGTGGGTGTGATGGCGTTTAAGTTGTTTTGATTGTTGCGTAGCTTTTTCAGTTTTTTTATTATTTTCCCGTTTTGTGGGTGAGTAGGTAAGCTACTTTGTTTAGCGAAGTGTGTGGCCAGTAGGTTGATGTGTTGTTTGGGAGTTAAAGGGGTTTGTGTAGTGGGATTGGTTGGAGTTTCGTGAGTGTGAAGTGGGTTGTTTTTTGCATTGTGAATTGTGTGGATTGTTTTCCAGACTCTTTTGCTGTTTGTGTTGTCCAAGTTTTTGATGAGGAAGTTTTGGTAGTTGTTGGTTGTGTGAGATTTTATTAGGGTCGATATTTGATTGTTTAGGGTTTCTAATTGTGTTTTGGTGAGTTGTGTGGTGTTGTTTTGGCGTTTTAGTGTGTTCCTTTGTTTTATGAGGGAAGTGATTTCGGGGGAGAGGTTTGGTACGTATTTTTTAATGTGGCCTTTAGGGATGAAGATATATATATATATATATATATATATATATATATATATATATATATATATATATATATATATATATATATATATATATATATATATATATATATATATATATATATATATATATATATATATATTAATATAAATTTAATTAAAAAAAAATTCAACAAAAAAAAAAAAAAAAAAAAAACTAAAGAATGGTGATGTTTGAAAAGAAAAATGCGGTAGAGCAATTAACAGAAATCTATTTTAAAAGTTAAAGTAGAATGTGGCAAAGCTCTCAAAATAAAATATAAATTTGTTAGAGTCAATTAATTCATCAATCAGATATTCTAAGACTTACTTTTTATTTTCAAGTTCTTTCAATGATTTGTCTGAGGATTCCTTCTGAGGACGCAACTGGAGGAGCTTGTCTCTTAAGGATTCTTTCTGCTGCAGTTTGTGAGATATTTCAGTTAGTCTATCTGGTAAGCGGTTTAATTTATCCTCAATCTAAGAAGAGAGAAAATCTTATAAATTATTAAAATTCTTGCAAGTTTCCAAATATCTATAATTATGTTTAAAACATACAACTGAAGGGCTGATAATGAGAACATTCAACTAACAAAGTTTATCATGTACAAAAATACACCTCATAAATCAAATAATTGGTTGAAACAAAATAAATAACGAAGAAAAAATGGGTGATAAAAAAGTAATAATGACAAAAGTAGATTTTATTTAGGCGGGCTGGTTGTTTAACCCTGCGCTAAAGAATAATAAGATGTGGTAAAGTAATTGAAGAAAGAAAAAAGAAGATACTGAACATTAATCTGGTAAAGATATAAGGAAAAATGACCAAAAATGATAAGATAACAATTTGCAATTTCAAAACAGACACAGGTAGCATCAATAAATGGAAGTAGCGTGAGAAAAGCACAAAATATTAGTTTAGTTCGAAGAATTTTGAACAACTAAAAAAGGAATCGACCTTGAAAGTGAGTCAGGGGTTTATTTATGCTACTTTAATAAATTGTTGAAAGTGGCTGAAAAAATAATAATTGTTTTCAAATGACGAAAAATGTCAATAATAGTTTACCTCCTCAATTAGAAGATCTTTTTGGTAATTCTGGTCAAAATCACGATGACAAAGTGGACATCCTTCTCCACACTTAATTTTTTCCATGAAGCTTCGGAACAACACTTTTGAGCTTTCATAGTCTCCCTTACGTTTCTATTATATATATATATATATATATATATATATATATATATATATATATATATATATATATATATATATATATATATATATATATATATATATATATATATATATTATGAGCCTAGGTGTTCAGTCACTATTAATGCTATTTTTCACAGGAAGTTGTCCCAGAAGCATAAAACCACAAAGAAATAGAAGAAGCTCAAGCGGGTTCTCCAACAATTCAACCCACAGCTAAGCGTTCTTTTTATTTTTAGTAAAACATTTATTGGATCTTGGGATTAACTTTTTTTATTATTCTTATTTATTATAGGTAAAAGTAACAAATTGACCATAAAATATTATTAAAAACTTTTTAAAATAAACTATTTAACGAACAACTCTATTGAATAATAAAATAAAAAGAATTTTCGACAACTTTTTTTGAGCGAGAACTTCTATCAACAGGAAGATAATCGCGTAAGAATTTTTTTCGTTAAATTTTATTTAAAAATAAAGGAAAGAAATTTTGATATCAATATAATGAAAAAAAATGCTAAAAGGAAATTTCATAATTTCTTTTGCAGTCCCGAGGAGGGAAACTACATCATCAATCTATTCAACGTCTTATCGTCCTTCAACGATCTTTTTCCATTTTCCTCAAT
The DNA here is from genome assembly GCA_009176605.1 of Armadillidium nasatum. Classification (NCBI taxonomy): domain Eukaryota; kingdom Metazoa; phylum Arthropoda; class Malacostraca; order Isopoda; family Armadillidiidae; genus Armadillidium; species Armadillidium nasatum. Next base: position 16,659 of record SEYY01000777.1, read on the forward strand.
TACACGAATTTACAAAGGGAGTTTCTTTGTTGAGAAATTTTCATCAAGAATTCAACATTCTCTCGTCAGTTCTTTCATAACCAAAACCCTGATTTGCAACCGTTTCTTCGTTTCTTAATAAATCTTTTCTGAGTTGTCCTGCTTTTGAAAAAAGAATTCATTCCTTTCTACAAATTTATCCAAAATTAAAAATTTCTACGAGTTTTATTACTGGTTTTCCATTTCCCTTTCAACCTGGAAAACAGTTTTTGTTATATAAAAGGTCGCCATTCGCTCTTTTTGTGATCCCATTGTACTGACAACGGATCCGAGTTCTTCGATCGTTCTAAACAGATTGCGAACTCAACTTTACTCATCAACCTCAATATCGTCCTTACGAAGAGGAGAAGAGGACGACACAACCCGATACAACTCCACTCATCAACATTGTCCTTACGAAAAAGAAAAGAGTACGACATTACTCGATTTACAACAACCGACACCTCATCGGTGGAATTGGAACCAACCGTGAGTGTAAAATCAATAATTCATTTAATTTTTTTGTTTTCTCATGGGTGTTGCGATAAGGCAAACCTCACATATATATATATATATATATATATATATATATATATATATATATATATATATATATATATATATATATATATATATATATATATATATATATATATATATATATATATATATATATATATATATAAAAGCGGCTCTGTAGCTCAGTCGATCGAGCACTCGCCATAGCAAGCGAGAGGTTCAGGGTTCGAGGCCTGGCCGGAGCGGGAAATGTGAGCAGTTTCTCCTTGGGCTTAGCTCCGAATGACTCAGTCGCTAAACGAGTACACAGTGGAGTGCTCTTGTCACTGATGCAAACATTCCGGCATCCGCGATAGGCCTGGCCCAGCCAACGGTATCCGCCGTTGGCCTGTGAAACACAAGGATCTTCCTCGAAAGATCCCACTGACAGGACGAAAGTCCTTCCTGGGGAAGATATATATATATATATATATATATATATATATATATATATATATATATATATATATATATATATATATATATATATATATATATATATATATATATATATATATATATATATATATATATATATATATATATAGGTTCTTTAAATCAAAAGTTTGAATTGTTTAACTCCTAGGTTAGGCATGTGTTACATTATAGGAGCATATCCTAAATGCAAAATATTTTTGAATTCTGTAAATGGTAACATCTTACATCTTGAAATTTATTGTAAAAGGTGGTAGGAACATAAAATACATCTACCACCTTCGACGCTGAATAGTCTGTATAGAGGACAGTATGCTATTTCACACCACAAATCAATTTATTTTTATTGCTTTTCAGATATTAATAACAGAGTTGAATTTTTTCAAGTTTAATTGAAAATTAAAATAAAATATAGTATTATTTACGATTATTAAAGTAGTAAGAAAATAGCATAAACTTACAATACCCCTTCCCACTACTAAAACAACTCGTACATCTCACCCTCGAACATAACTACTTCCAACATAACCAAACTTTCTAGAAACAAAAAGGACTGAGCATGGGTTCCCCTCTGTCACCCATGCTCAGTAACTTATATATGGAACTCATCGAACATTACTTTACTCTTCCCCATCACCTTCTCATAAATAGCACTTGGTTACGATATGTGGACGATATATTTGCTGCCATCCCGATCTCAAATTGTTCTACAACAATAATTAATTTCATAAATAGCATTCATCCAAATATAAAATTCACCATGGAAACACCCCCCTCCCCATCAAATAACTCCCTACCATTTCTAGACACACTCATCATGTGGGATCTCTCCATAAAACCTTCACATACAATATATAGAAAACCCACTTCCTCATCCAATTACATATATTGGTTCTAAGAACACACTACAAACACTAAAATTGCAACTCCCTTTCTTTATTTAAGTGCACTAAAAATCTGTTCCCCCGCTTTTTTAAAAACTGAAACTAATTACTTAAAAAACACTTTCATAAAACTAAATTATCCTATATATAATCAATAAAGCATATAAAAAAGCAAAAACAAATTTTATTGGGTAATAACACACGAAAACAAAACCACAAACTTTATAACAATCCCACATATTAACATAAAACACACAAAACCAATCATACCAAAAAACATAACTTTTGTACCCTCAAATAATATCATATCAAAAAAAGTCCTTAAACCACCCAAAGCTCCTAACCCCAACCCCCATGCATATACAAGATTCCTTGTTCCGGTTGCAACTTGAACTACATAGGCGAATCTATAGATTATAAAAGAAGAAAACATCAACACTAACATGATTTAAACACAGATAATCAGAACTCCGCCCTTATTCAACACAGACAAAGCAATAACCACCTCATAAACCTTAATAACAGTAGCATTATTAAAAACAAAAACAAAGGTAAAGTGAAAGATTATGAATGGGTCATGGAGAAAAGATTGAAAAGTTGATAATGGGTGATTTAGGAAAATATGAGACAAACTTAGGTGAGAGGAATGTGGTAAGTTTAGGTAAGATATTTCTTTTGTCTCATATTTTAAGTATATATGTTTTGTTGAGTAAGAATGATGGATGACATATGACATATTTTATATCCAGCTATCTTTCATGCTATTCTTCAGTTTTATTACCTTCTGTTCTGTCTTTTCTATTTAAATGGTAGGTTGTGATCCATTTTTCTTATGAAAGATTGATTGTTAACTGTTTTATTTATTTTTGTTAATTAATTGGCTTGTTTAAGTTCTGGTATTTAATTGTTATTTTCTTTAGGAGTTATTTAATATTAAGTTCGTCAGATTTGAGATTTTGGTGTGGGATTCTGACCTATAAGTGGATCATTGAAGTTTCAGGTAATATGAAAAAAAAATGGGTTATTTACTTTAAAGTATTTTAATTTGGTTGCTTATTATTTGCTTTTGCTTATGCAATTATTATTATTATTATTATTATTTTCCTTATTCTGTGCTTTATAGTGGGTCTGTTTTATCTTTGCAGTTCTTGGGCTTTTACAAGTCTTCAGTAAGGTGTTGCATGGTATTTTTAAAGCGAGATATTTAGTGCTTGTGCTAAAAGCTGCTGAAAAGAAAAGAAAAAAACTGGACATTTGAATTTGTCCAGGTATTAAGATTTATGGTTTATTTTTGTTAATACTGTATAATTAATTAATTTATTGTTTCAAGAATAATGTTTTCAACATTTGTTTTTTTTATTTCTCTTTATTTATTTATTTTGTATGTCTTTGAGTGTTTGATAAATGTTTTCTATTTTTCCATTTTTTTTTTTTTTTGTTTTGTTTT
>SEYY01000777.1:25000-53089 GCA_009176605.1 Armadillidium nasatum
GTTGGAAAAACATGTAGCGGTGGAAAAAGTATTAGAGGTACTGGATAAGAGATTTGGAAAGGAGAAGAGTAGAGATCGATATGATAAGATTTTAGAATTTTTCAAGATAGTTAGGAAAATAAACGAATCCATAAGGGACTATGTTGCAAGATATGAGATGATTGAGGATAATTGTAAAAAGGCTGGAAAGGTAGACCTAGGAGAGGATATGAAATGTGTTCACTTGTTAGAAGGTGCAAATCTAGGAGAAAATCAGAGACAAATGGTATTGGCATATTGAGGAAAAGGTGATTGGGTGATTGAGGAGTTTAAAAATGGACTACTCAACGTTTGTGAAGGAATAGGAAAGAAGGAATCAAAAGAATGGTTGTTGCAAGAACAGAACTTAGAAACTAGTAGGGGTGAGGAAAAAGAACAGAAAAGGTTAAATCCTAAAAATGCATATGGACAAGTTATGAAATGTATTGTTTGCAGATCTGAATACCATTTTGCAGCACAGTGCCCCATGAAAGGAAAATGGAGAAAACAGGAAGGAGGTGAAGGTAGAAGTGATCTGATAGGTCATAAAGAAAAATAACAAAGAGGAATTGTACTGGGGGGTTTCGGAAGAAGAAGAGGAAGATTCTTTGAGAAAAGTAAACAAGAGGTAGGAAGTCAAAGAGCATTCATTGGGCAAGCAAAAAGAAGGAAAGGAAGAGTGGAACGAGTATGGGAACATATGGCCAATTGTTGATACAGGGTGTAGTGCCAACGTCATAGGGGAGAAGTGACTAGGCCATGTATTGGGTAGTATGTCTTGGAAGGAAAGAGAGGAGGTGAGGAAATCTATGGAAGTGATAGAGGGGAACTATGTTTTTGGGGAATCTAAATATAAAGCAGTTAAAAGAATTAGAATACCTTGTTCATTTTATAGATGGGATTTTTATTTAATCACAGATGTGGTACAAGGGGATATACCGTGGTTGTTGGGGAGGGAATCATTAAGAAAAATGAGAGCATGCATTAACTTGAATAGCTATGAAATGACGATAGGAGTCTTTAAGAATGTACGGGTTCCTCTACGAGTAGATGAAAGAGGTCATTTAAGGATTAGTCTAAGAAGGGGTATAAAGAAGGAAATATGGTGGGAGGGTAATGTGAAAAATAGTTTAGAAGATAAACAGGAAAGGAAAAAAATACTAAAAAGACTGCATGTACAGTTCGGGCATCCTGGCAAAGAAAGATTAGGGGAATTGATTAAGGATGCATATAGAGATGAAATGGAAAATAAGACTCTGAGAGATATCAAGGAGGATATAGGGGAATTGAGTGATAATTGTGAGGTATGTATAAGATATAAAAAAACTCCTAGCAGACCCACAGTTGGGTTGTCACTAGCAAAAAGATTTAATGAAACTGTAGCCATGGATTTAGGTGAATTGGAAGGAAATAAATTTTTGGTGATGTTGGATTTAGGAACAGGGTATTGTCAAGCAAGCTGGGTAAAGAATAAAGAGCCAAAGGAGATAGTAGGTAAGATTCTGGAAAGATGGATTAGTATATTTGGTGCTCCAGAAAGGATTATAAGCGACAATGGTCTTGATTTTCAGAATGAGGATATGAAACTTCTGTGTGAGAGATTTAGTATAAAACAATTGGCAACAGCAGCTGAGAGTCCATGGAGTAATGGGAGGTGTGAAAAGATGGTGGGGCTGTTGAAGGATTCTATGAGAAAGATGAAAGAAGAAGGGTGTAATAATAAGGAAACGTGTTTACTTTGGTCAGTTGGAGCTAAAAATTGGTTACTGGATAAAGGAGGATACACCCCTAATCAATTGGTATTTGGTAGGAATGGAAAGTTGCCAAATATTACGGATGAAGAAGAAAGAAGTATGGGGGTAGTTGGTAACGAAAGTGAACAATTAAGGGAGACAATAGAAGGAATACATAAGGCAAGAGAGGCTCATGTGAAACAGGAAGCAGAAGATAGGGTGAAGAGGGCTATGAAAGGTCAAATAAGAGCATTTAGCTGAACCTGGAGAAGAGGTGTATTATAAAAGGGAGATATAGATAATAATTGGAGAGGCCCTGCTAAAGTCATAGGTAGAGATGGGAAGACGGTGATAGTAAAACATGGAGGTACTTTGCGAGAAATTGCTAGAGTTCATATTACAAGGTTAGCGGGATATTGAACAGAAAGATGAGAAAGAGAGTGTTGTAGTAACGAATGAAGATGATAACGACCTTAGTGAAAAGGTGGATCAAATAGGGGATACACAAAAAATGAATAATATCATAGAAAATGAGGAAGACGAGTGGCAAGAAGTGGAATACTATAGAATGCAGGAAGAGGAAGAACAACAACATAGGGAAGAGGATGAACCAGATGAGGAAGCTGAGGAAAGAAGGGTGCCAAAAGTCAAGATTGGAAAAAGGTATAAAGCTACTAAAAGAGAAAGTGGGGATAAAGTGAAGGTTAAAATACTCAGTAGAGCAGGGAAAGCTACAAGCAAGAAATGGAGTGATAGTTTTAATGTTCAGAATATTGAAAATGGAGAAGAGGGTTGGATCGACTTTAGAGACTTGACAGATGTAGAGGAAATTAGCGGCCAAGAAGAGGTATGGCTAGGTAATAGTCTGCAAAGTGAAAGAGTTTTAAGTGCGAAATTGTGTGAAATAGAGAACTGGGAAGAAAATGATGTTTTTAAAAGAGTAAAAGATAAAGGACAAAAGAAAATATCCTTAAGATGGGTGATTACAGAGAAAATTCAGGATGGAGAGGAGAAATGTAAAGCAAGATTAGTTGCTAGGGGTTTTGAGGAGGAAGGAGAGGAGCTGGTAACGGAGTCACCAACATGTTCAGGAGAGGTGTTGAGGATATGCCTGACTATTATGAAAATGAAGGGATGGAAATGTAATTCCATTGAAATTAAAACGGCTTATTTACAGGGAGACAGAATAAAAAGGAAGGTTTGGGTTATTCCTCCCAAAGAGGCTAAGGAGAAAGGACTATGGGAGTTAAAGAAGACAGTTTATGGGTTAAAAGATGCAGCAAGGGTATGGTTTGATAAAGTGGTAAAGATTATAACTGAGTTGGGGTGTGTGAAGAGTAAGTTAGAACCAGCATTATTTGTTTGGAAAAAAGAAGGAAAAATGATAGGTATCATGTGCACTCATGTTGATGATTTTTGTTTTGGAGGCAACAAAGAGTTTTTTGAGAATATAATTACAGGCATTAAAAGCAGATTAAAGATAAGAACGGAGGAAGTGTCTGAATTTAAGTATATTGGGATAAATATAGAAGAAAGAGAGGAAGGTGTTTGGTTAGAACAGAACAAATATATCGACGATATAAATATACCTGAAAGTAGAGATTTCTTTGGAAACAGAGAAATGGAAGGAAAAGAATTAAGTCTATATAGATCATTGGTAGGTCAAATGAATTGGATCAGCTGTCAGACAAGACCAGATCTATCTTATTATGTAAGTGAAAGGAGTAGGTACTTTCGTGGAGGTAAAGTAGGGGAAATGAGAAAGGTGATAAACATACTAAAAAGAGCAAAAAATATGAGAGTAGGTGTTTTGTTAGGTAAACTGAAAGACAAAGTAGAAATAGAAGTTTTTACAGATGCATCATATGGGAACAGTATCGATGAAAGTCCCCATATAGGCTATATAGTGGCATTGAAGGATAATGAAGGTAATAGAAGCCCGATTGTATGGAAATCGAAATGTGTCAGGAGAGTAGCAAGATCCACAATTGAGGCTGAAGCTATAGGTCTGATAGAAGGTATTGAGGCAGGTATTTTTTTAAGTGAATGTTGGTTGGAAATGATGAGAGGCGATAGATTAAAAGTAAAGGTGTATACAGATAGCAAAACACTAAAAACTGCCATATACTCTGAAACTAAAGTATTAAGCAAAAACCTAAGGATAGATTTGGCATGGATTAAATGGGTCTTAGAGATGGAGAAGATTGAAGGAGTAGAATGGGTAACTACAAAATGTCAAATAGCTGATGTATTTACGAAAGGTAGAGTTGATAGTAATTTGATTAAAGAGTATGTAGAAGGGAAGAGAGGAGGAGAGAGACAGGTATAATATTGTATATTTATAGGGTGAGAAAAGAGAAGAAGAAGTAGAGAAGAGAATCACTGGATTGAGTTTGGACGGTGTGATTTTGGAAGTAGAAGGAGATTAGATGTTATTAAATATATTTCATGTATTATTTCTTTATTGCAGGTGTCTAGGTATAATAAACAGGTTAAAGTTATAGGATTAAAGGAAAGGGTCATAAATTCTCAATTTAAAATAATTTAGATATTTATATAAAGAAAGGTGTAATTAGTATTTTAATATTTAGAATTAAGTAAACATATAGAGTTGAACAACTCTAAGAAAGAAAAGAATATTTTTAGTTCAGAGAAGAAAGAAGAGGAAGAAATTGCCTATACATTTCCTATCGGTTAGCAAGGGGGCGTTTTATCTTATTATAGTGTCTAGGGGTCTGTGTCCCTGAGCGCTTAGTGATATAGTTTCCCTGGGGGCTGTAGTGGGAGTTAGGTTACACTTGATTGTCCAGTAAGTGAGGTGGTATAGGATAGGCAGAAAGAAGAAGGCAGTCTGGACAACAGTTTGCAGGTGAAAATTTTTTTTTAACTCTGTAACACCCTAATTTTGTCATATATATATATATATATATATATATATATATATATATATATATATATATATATATATATATATATATATATATATATATATATATATATATATATATATATATATATATATATATATATGATATGCCAACCTTGTACATTTTTTTCGAGTTTCCTGATATCTATTTTCTCATTTTCAATTTTCAAAGTAAATTCAGTTTTCTTCTTTTCAAAATTACTTTTTTCTTCCCTTGAATTTTTAATCTGTTGTCGCTACATAAAAAAGTTTTATTAGTTTTAGAAATTTTCATGAGGAATGAAATCTTATAATAAGAATAAGAATACCTACAATTTTATAGAACTGCGAGTCAAATTTATTCTTCAAATTTTCTCCAACAGCACCTCCAATAATCAACTCTAAATCATCTTTGTTTTTATTTATCCTGAAAAATAAAAAATGTTATGTTAATACTAAATAAGTGATGAAAATATTTCTTTGACTCACTTATCATTAATAAAAATACAGATTAATTTATTTATTCCAATCTTCCAATTCTTCCCTTTAGGTTGTCTGTACAGCCATGATCCCAAAGGATAGAATATTATAAATCTGTGAGATAGGAATGTATAATCAGTAGACCTCAAACGTCGAAAGTCACACTGATGATAAGAAAGAAGGGAATGGGATTCCAGATGATCCAAGAAATGAGTCCAGAAGGATTTAAAATATCTTAGACAGAATACAAATAAAAGGATAAGAGAGGTTACTTTTCTTTGGAATAGGTTGGAATAATGCTTCCAACACTGAGAGAGTAGCAGTACTAAGGCATAGAGAGAAAAGTTGAACGAGGGATGGAACAGCTCAGAAGCACACTCCCGTAAAACTCTGGGAGGAATGCCATCAGGGCCGCCTGCCTTCCTAGCGTTCAGAATCCCATGCACCTGATCAAATGTAATCACAGATAATGCCATTGAACATCTGAAGAGAAGTAGGAAGAGAATTGCCAGAGTCGTCCAAGATTGAATTAGAGGAGAATAGGAAGCCAAAGGCAAATTATATTTTCAGTTGAAATATTAGCAACAGAACCATTAGAATGAATAAAAGGAGGATAGAAAGATATACAGAAATTGTTAGAGATATTTTTGGTAAGAGGCCAGAAAGATTAATCAGTAGATGAATTTAGATGATCAGTACACTTTCGTTTGGTGAAGGTCCGCTTTGCTCATTGAATATCCCTGAAACAATTCCGAGCTAAATGAAAATTAACAGGAGTGATGGGAGAATAAGAATTATTCACTCTCGATGCAAGACGTCTCTAGCCTGAATAGTATAAGAGCAAGCACAATTGAACTATGAATTTCCAAGAGAAAAATTTAGACAAAGTGAACCTGCTCATCCCATCAACAATTACTGACTCCCACCTTATCGGCAGAAACCAAAATTTCTTCAGAGAAAAGGCAGTCCTTCCAAAGATGGATTGTATAGAAGCAACGTAAAGCCTCCTAGTAAGCTGGAGCCAAGTGCCAGATGATACGCTTAGGGCAAGGTGGAACAGATGGAGAGAAAGCAGGAATATTAAAGAGAAATTAGGTTGTGGTCAAAATTACCAATATATTTATAGAAAGAATGATTTGTAGTGAAGCATAAGTCAAAGATGTTCAAAAATTGGTTGGGATGATCAGGACTGTTTATTAGTTTTTTAATCAGCTGCTCCAGATCACTGAGAAGGTTGAATGATTCGGCAACCTCCTCTCCTGAATTTGTATGTGCTGTGTACACTGAAATCCCTAAATAGAGGAAATCAGTATTTGGATGTGAAGACGTAATGGTCTCGTGATAGTAGTTAGGTACTCAAAAAAAAAAAAAAAAAAAAAAAATAGGGGAGAGAAATCTGTTATATTGGTAGAGCAGTAGCAGAGGCACAAGATTACTGTAGTGGTAAGAAGAAATATTTTAAGCCACGTAACAAATGAAGTTAGGAGATTCAAGATTTACAAGTGTGTTACCAGAGTGATAGTGCTTACGTAGAAACATATTCCACCCTTAGAAAGGAAATTATGAAATTAGTTAAATTGGATATATCAAAAAAAAAAGTTACAGGAGGAATTCATAAATATCTGGGTCACAGACAAGAGCAAAAGGTTAGCATGACAGCTAGAGAGGTGGTATTTCACAGACGCTAAATTAGAGCATAAGCCATGGTATAGAAAACCCAAAACTCACACCTAGGAACACTCGCCAACCTATACACACAATCATAGTAGGGAGAAAAAAACCATATATATATATATATATATATATATATATATATATATATATATATATATATATATATATATATATATATATATATATATATATATATATATATATATATATATATATATATATATATATATATATATATATATATATATATATATATATATATATATATATATAAACTGTTTATAGATAATGGCTAATAATAATAAAAGGAATAAAAGTAGCAAAACAAAAGAGGAATGCATTCGAATGGAGTGGCGTAAAAAAAGAGACTATAATCAATATCTTTTATTTATTTATGTCGCAAAAAGTAGTGTTTGAGCAACAGTTTTGATAGCCCATGGTTCTTTAACAACTATAATTATGTCTATGGGTAAACAATGAAAATATAATCTCAAAGGTGTTTTTCAATCCTATTTTAATTATTCTTTCGATCCCATAATTACTATTTAGGGGTGTTGACGTTCCTCCTCTTCTAGGTTCCCTAATAATCCTTAATTCGAATACTATTCCAGTGAGTTTCTATTTTCTAGCTTATTCAAGCTACTTTTCAAGAGCTTTTATATTCTTCTAGAAGATTTATTAAATCCTCTTATTCGCAAATCTTCGTAAGATTTCTTTATCCTTTTATTTATACAATATATATATATATATTTTGCCGGGGCCGAGGGCCGGGGTTCTTGTCGGGGTTGCCAAAACTTTGTAAAGAGGTCAAAAGCACTGAAATTTTACTTTAAAAAATATTAGATATAAATTTAATTGAGGTTTATTTAATTATAAGAAAGGCGTAGAATAGCCAACATTCACTTAAAATAATGATTATATGCATTTTCTCCGGAAAAAAAATTGAGAAAATTACAGATTTTGTATATAAAAACTGCAAAATTTAAAAAAAAAATTTTTTTTTTGATTAATAATAGTGATTAAACAGCTTTACCTATGTAAGACCCTAATGCAAAGTTTGAAAAAAATGTAAGATATAAAATTATCAATATAACCTTTATTTATACATATCATTGTTATGCTATGTATCAAACTTGCATCAATTACCTACATTATTTAAAAATTACTATTTTGTTTATACTTTCAGTCAATATAGTTAAAAGATCAGCTTCAGCAATATGGGACCACTTTACAATGTTTCAGGATACGCTTGAAATAGCTAAATGTAACATCTGCAATCAGAAAATTAGAAGAGAACCACCGGGTACTACAAGTAAAAGAATTTCAACTAATTCTTATGGGATATCTAAAATCAAAAAACAAAGATGAACATTCACTAGCAGAAAAGGAGCGGTCAAAAGAAACAGAAATGAGAAATTTTTTTAAAAAGCAAGAAAAAAAATCTTAATTTTCTTATTTTTTGTTTAAAATTTTTTTATTAATATTATTTGACTGATTGAGCTAAAATTTTCAGAGTATATGCACTTTCTCCCAAAGTTCTGAGTTGATTTCGAGAAATTTTCTGAGTCTATAATGGTTTGAAAATTATTTGGACATAAAATTGAAAAAAAATGAATATCGTGTCAAACCACAGCTCCACATCAGCTGAAAATTTAACTGAATAATCTTAGCCCTAATTTATTGCATTGATGAAAACAGATTTTTGATATCACGTCTAGAAAAAAAGTTATAAGCACTTAAAAAAATTTTTTTGTGCAAAAATCTTACTATTTAAAAAAAAAAATTTATTTTAAAAAAAATCGCTACCTACTAATTTCTTTATTTTTTAATATTGTTTTGAAGAGGGACAGGGCAAAATAATTATTATTATTATTATTTATATATATATATTATATTATATATATATATATATATATATATATATATATATATATATATATATATATATATATATATATATATATATATATATATATATATATATATATATATATATATATATATATATATATATATATATATATATATGGTCAGCCTGCACTTCTACATACTTACATATTTCAAAAACTACTGAACCTATTAAAAAAGGAAAACATTTTTGGAATCTTTGTCGAATTTTGGGAGAAAATTATAAAATATTTGAAAATAAATTTAAAAACAAAAAATGTGATTGTATATGATAAGCGATGATCTAATAAACCTAATTCGACTTTATTTAACCTAAACGACCGAAGATGGCCGTTATATACAGGCCTAACCGATGTATTACACCATATATATATATATATATATATATATATATATATATATATATATATATATATATATATATATATATATATATTATATATATATATATATATATATATATATATATTTTTTTTTTTTTTTTTTTTTTTTTTTTTTTTTTTTTTTTTTTTTTCTCCTCTGGTGGGCAAAGGCCAGAGGCCTACCATTGTTCCACCACAGTTGGGAGGAAAGTCGGAAACATGGTCAAATTAAAGGCCGACATGACCTGATACACGGCATTTAAAGGTGCTTAAGTCATAGGTAGTTGGGAAAATAGATGAAGGAAGTGTGTTCCAGACTTTACCAGTAGAGTAAATGTAAGATTGAGCATAGAGGTTAAGTCTGGGGTCAGAGAGTTGGACAGAGAAAGGATGAGACTGTGTAGAAAGACGAGTCGCACGAGCCCTTCTTAATGGAGGAGGTATGCGACGAGAGAGTTCAGAAGAGCAGTGTCCATTGTAATAGCGATAGTAGAGAGAGAGTGACGCAACATTTCGACGGGCAGAAAGAGATTGGAGAGAATTAGTGAGAGCAGGAGAATTGATAAGGCGAAAAGCTCTGAACTCCACCTTTTCCAGGAGAGCTGTGTGTGTGTGGAACCACCCCAGATGTGTGACGCATACTCCATACAGGGGCGAACAACACCCCTATACAGAGCAAGCAAATGGGGTGGTGTGAAGAAATACTGAAGGCGCCTCAGAACACCCAACCTCTTAGAAGCTTGTTTAGAAAGAGAAATAATGTGATCTTTCCAAGAAAGATCACGAGAAAAAGAAACACCTAGAATATTGAGGAGAGATGAAGGTTTGAGTTCCGTGTTTTCGAAGAAGATATCGTAGTTGTGTGGAAGATTGTGTCGAGTAGAGATATGGAGGAATTGAGTTTTTGAGGCATTGAAAACGACCATGTTTTCTTTGCCCCAATTGGAAATGAGAGATAGATCAGAGGTTAGTTGCTCCAAGGCCACCCTCCTGGCCTCTATTAACTGTTGCTGGGAGGGGCGACTTTCAAAATGAAAAGAGTAATGAAGGGTGGAGTCATCAGCATAGGAGTGGATAGGAGATGAAGTCATAGAGAGAAGGTCATTAATGAAAAACAGAAAAAGTGTTGGGGATAGGACAGATCCTTGAGGATATATATATATATATATATATATATATATATATATATATATATATATATATATATATATATATATATAATATATATATATATATATATATATATTTATATATATTTTTTTTAAATTTTGTTAGTCATTTGCGAAATTTAAGTTATTCAAATTTCGGAAAATTTATTTTAAAAAAGTGACATTGCAAGACGTACGATTCTTTCAGAGCTTTATAAAAAAGTAAAATTTACTTACGTAATAAAATTATTATATGAATTTATTTTTTATTTCCCAATTTTTCTTACCTAAAATTCGACAAGAATTCCAAAAAATAATCCTTTTTAACGTACTTTCAGTAGTTTTTTTAAATATGTAAGTATGTAGAAGTGCAGTCTGGCATATATATATATATATATATATATATATATATATATATATATATATATATATATATATATATATATATATATATATATATATATATATATATATATATATATATATATATATATGCAACAATGTTATTTGCTCTCGTGTTTCTAATTTGGAGTCTCCTGAATTCTCTACTTTATGGATTAAGCTCTCTTGCAATTCTACTACTAAATTTATTTGTTCTGTTTATTTATCTCCTAATTCTACTGAATATCCAAAATTCTTCGACTATTTAAACTCCAAAATAGAGCACATTATTTCTTCTTCTCTTTCTCCGTAATCATCACTTTAGGTGATTTCAATGTTCACCACCGATAATGGCCTTCATTTAGTTCTCATAATCCAGCCTGTGAACTTGCCTCCAACTTTTCTTTCCAGAGCAACCTTGAGCAGTTAGTGCAACTCCCTACCCATATCCCTGACAGTCTTGGTGATGAACCCAACATACTTGGTCTTTTAATTACTTCTTATCCTTCCCTTATACTGTTAAACTCTTTCGTCCTCTGGGTTCATCCGATCACCTTCTTATCTCCGTATCTTGTTCTGTATCTTCCGCAAGAACGGTACCAGCCTTCGGCGAGGAAACGTTTGAGGCTCTTTGATGCTGCCAACTGGTCTGACTTGCGGTTGTATTTCTTTGATTTTAAATGAAATGATTATTGTTTTCGTGGGAGGGGTCCCTCGGAGTGTTTTGAGCATAAAACCCAGGTGATTCTCTCTGCAATGGAGGCGTATATTCCATACTTTTTCCCTTCTACTAAACCTATAAACCTTGGTTTAACTCTGCTTGTTCTCGCACTATCCGCCGTAGGGATGTTGCCTTCAGAGATTACCGTAGTCTTCAAACTCCTGAAACTCACACAATTTATATTTCATCACGGAATCGTGCAAAATTTATTCTTTGAGATACCAAAAACACTTTTCTCCTCCAAAAATGAAATAATCTTTCTGGCTCCTCTTCCTCTCGCCCTTCCTGGCATTTTGCAGAAAATGTCAACTTTAACTTTGCTTCTTCCTCTTTCCCTTCTCTAGTATATTCTGATGGCACAACTGCCATTTCACTTTCTACTAAAGCTAAAATCTTCGCTCATACTTTTGCCTCTAACTCTACCTTAGACGATTCCGGAGCTATTCCTCCTCCTTCAGCCCCCTCCAACTCATTTATGACTAACATTGTAATTTCTTCTAAAGATGTCATTTCTGCTCTCTCTGAGCTTAACACTAAGAAGTATGGTCCTGATGGTATTCCTCCTGCGGTTCTCAAAACTTGTGCTACCGAGCTTGCACCCTACCTTAGTAAACTATTTCGCCATTGCCTTTCTATTTCGACCTTTCCTTCTTGCTGGAAACGTGCGCTCACTCAACCTGTGCCAAAGAAGGGGATCCCTCTCAACCCTCTAACTACCGTCCAATTTCTTTAACCTCCGTTCTTTCTAAAGTTTTCGAATCTATCCTTAACAGGAAAATTTGGAAAAACCTTAATTCTTCTAATCTTATTTCTAATCGCCAGTATGGCTTTCGTAAAGAACGTTATACTGGTGATCTATTTTCCCTACTTTCTGACTCTTGGTCCTCCGCTCTTCGGGGTTTCGGTTAATCTTTCGCTGTGGCGCTAGACATATCGAAAGACTACAATAGAGTCTGGCACAAAGCTTTGATTTCCAAATTTCCCTCTTTCGGAATCTATCCTTCTCTCTAATTTCCTTTCCTTTCTGGTCGTTCTATAGCAGCTGTTGTAGACGGCCACCGTTCTTCCTATAAATCTATAAAAAGTGGTGTTCCTCAAGGATCTGTCCTATCTCCAACTCTTCTTCTAATTTTCATCAATGATCTTCTTTCTATCACTTAGTTTCCAATACACTCCTATACCGATGACTCCACCCTTCATTACTCCTTTCAATTTGAAAGACGTCCCTCCCAGCAACAGGTGATAGATTCAAGAAGGATGGCCTTCGAGCAACTGACCTCTGATCTTTCTCATATTTCAAATTGGGACAGAGAAAACATGGTTGTTTTCAATGACTCAAAAACTCAATTCCTCCACCTTTCTACTCGACACAATCTTCCACACAACTATGATTTCTTCGAAAAAATTCAACTCAAACCTTCATCTGTCCTCCATATTCTCGGTGTTTCATTTTCTCGTGATCTTTCTTGGAAAGATCGCATTATTTCTCTCTCTAAACAAGCTTCTAAGAGGTTGGGTGTTCTGAGGCGCTTTCGTGTTTTTTTTTACGCCACCTCAGTTGCTTGCTCCATATAGGGATGTTGTTCGCCAATGTATGAGGTACACCTCACACATCTAGGGTGGTTCTACACATAGAGCTATTCTTGAAAAGGAGGAGTCTAGGGCTTTTCGTCTCATCAATTCTCCTGCTCTTACTAACTCTTTCTAGTCTCTTTTTTCCCGTCGAATCGTTGCATCACTTTCTCTATACTATCGCTATTACAACGGACATGGTTTTTCTGAACTCTCACGTCGCATACCTCCTCTATTGAGAAAGGCTCGTGCGACACGACTTTCTACACAGTCTCATCCTTTCTCTGTCCAACTCTTCGACCCCAAACTTAACCGCTATGCTCACTCTTACATGTACAGTACTTACTGGTAAAGTCTGGAACACACTCCCCTTATCTGTTTCCCCAACTTCCTTAGACTTGCACACTTTTAAGCACCGTGTGTCGGGTCACGCGTGCCATTAGCGACCAGATTCAGAATGTTCCCCAATTCTGGTGGAATTTGGTGGGCCTCCGACATTTGCCCACCAAAGGAGACAAAATAAATATATATATATATATATATATATATATATATATATATATATATATATATATATATATATATATATATATATATATATATATATATATATATATATATATATATATATATATATATATATATATATATATATATATATATAGGGATGGAGCGATACCAAAATTTTTAAAGATACCGATACCAATTCTTTACTTATAAGAATATATATATATATATATATATATATATATATATATATATATATATATATATATATATATATATATATATATATATATATATATATATATATATATATATATATATCAGATCCAAGGCTCTAGGGGCCTGTCAGTGGGGCCAGCACTCGTCTCTATCTAGATCTGTCGTAAATAATTCCATCTGCCACCAACTGTTCCATCATAGGCAGCTGATGCGCCTCAGTGAATCCCGAACTGACTCCATTCATCTCTCATTTGTCTCCCTCTCGGTCTTCTTAATCTTGGCCTGCACTCTCACCTCCCTCTAGTCTCTCTCCCCTCCTGCATCCTCCACACGTGTCCCAACCATCTCAGTCTTGCTACATCTATCTTTTGATTAATTGGTTCAACCCCTATACTTTATCTAATTCTTTCGCTTCTTATCCTCTCCTTCCTGGTTCTTCCCACCATCAAACGCAACACCCTCATCTCTGTTGCTTGAATTCTGCTTTCTTCTCTTGTTGTCGCACTCCAAGTCTCCGTTCCATATTACAAAATTGAGGTTAGAGTACTTTCAAAAATTACTTTCTTTACTCCTATATCCATTCTTTTGTCTGCCAAGACTGTGTACAGCGCTCACATCATTCTTCCGTATTTCTCCATCCAGTTGGTGATTTCCAGCATATTACTTCATTCCCTTGTGAATACTTTCTCCTCCCCAAATATTCACATCTCTCTACCACAATCACCTCCTCGCCATGCACCTTCAGCACAAGCTCCTCTTCTCTTCCTCACCTTCTAATTATTAACAGTTCTGTCTTTTCAACATTCACAATCAATCCCACCTCTTTTAGCTTTTCGGCATCTATCTATCTGTCTATCTATCTATCTATCTATCTATCTATCTATCTATCTATCTATCTATCTATCTATCTATCTATCTATCTATCTATCTATCTATCTATCTATCTATCTATCTATCTATCTATCTATCTATCTATCTATCTATCTATCTATCTATCTATCTATCTATCTATCTATCTATCTATCTATCTATCTATCTATCTATCTATCTATCTATCTATCTATCTATCTATCTATCTATCTATCTATCTATCTATCTATCTATCTATCTATCTATCTATCTATCTATCTATCTATCTATCTATCTATCTATCTATCTATCTATCTATCTATCTATCTATCTATCTATCTATCTATCTATCTATCTATCTATCTATCTATCTATCTATCTATCTATCTATCTATCTATCTATCTATCTATCTATCTATCTATCTATCTATCTATCTCTCTCTCTCTCTCTCTCTCTCTCTCTCTCTCTCTCTCTCTCTCTCTCTCTCTCTCTCTCTCTCTCTCTCTCTCTCTCTCTCTCTCTCTCTCTCTCTCTCTCTCTCTCTCTCTCTCTCTCTCTATCTATCTATATATATATATATATATATATATATATATATATATATATATATATATATATATATATATATATATATATATATATATATATATATATATATATATATATATATATATATATATATATATATATATATATATATATATATATATATATATATATATATATATATATATATATATATATATATATATATATATATATATTATATCTCCTCTGGTGGGTAAAGACCAGAAAACTACTAATTTCCACCAGAGTTGGGTCCATATCAGAACCTAATCGTTAAAATAGAAAAAGAGAGTGTGTTCCAGACTTTACCAGTTGTTGTGTATATAAAGATTAGGCATAGCGGTTAAGTCTAGGATCAGACAGTTGAACAGAGAAAGGATAAGACTGTGTAGAATATCGTGTTACACCAACGTGTTCTCAATGGAGGAGAAAAGCAACGGGATAGTTCAGAAGAGCAGTGTCCATTGTACTAGCGATTGTATATAGTGAGTTACGCAGCAGTTCTACGGGCAGAAAGAGACTGGAGAGAATTAGTGAGAAAGGAAGAGTTCTTAAGACGAAAAGCCAGACTCCACCTTGTCAAGGAGAGCTGTGTGAGTGGAACTACTCCGGATGTATGAGGCGTATTCCATACAGGGGATGAACAACACCCCTATAAAGATAAAGCAACTGGATTGACGTAAAAAAATCACGAATGCGCAACAGAATACTCAACCTATTAGAAGCTTGTTTAGAAAGAGAAGTAATGTGATCCTTCCAAGAAAGACCACTAGAGATCATTATTAAGACAGATGAAGGCTTGAGTTACGTGTTTTCGAAGATGTTATAGTTTTGTAGAAGATAGTCTCGAGTAGAGATATAGAGGAATTGAGTTTTTGAGGCATTGAAAAAAACAATGTTTTCTCTTCCTCTTCCTCAATTTCTTCCTCAGATATTCCAAGTCAACCTTTCTAGTGTCAAATAACTGTTGCTGGGAGGGGCGCCTTTCAAACTGAAAGGAGTAATGATTGGTGAGATCATCAGCATAGGATCGGATAGATGATGAAGTAATAGAGAGAAGATTATTAATGAAAAGTTTAAAAAGTTTTGGGGATTGGACAGAATAAAGAGGAACACCACTATTAGCAGATTTAAAGTATGAACGGTGGCCGTCTACAACAGCAGCTATAGATCGATCAGAAAGAAAATCAAAGAGAAGGATAAATTCTGAAAGAGAGAAGTTTAGAAATCAAAGATTTGTACCAGTCCCTATCGAAGGCTTTCGAAATATCCAGCGCGATAGCAAAAGATTCACCGAAATGCCGTAGAGTGGAAAACCAAGAGTCAGAGAGAATAGAAAGAGATCACCAGTACAGCGTTTCTTATGGAAGTCATACTAGCGATCAAAGATAAGATTTGAAGAATTGAGATGCTTCCAATTGAGATTTGAAAACTTTAAAAAGAACGCCGCTCCTCGAAGCATCTTTGAGGCTGCTTTGAGTTTAACCTTTTTTTTTTTTTTTTACAAAGGTATTTGACGAGTAAGCGCTTGTAAATTTTGAACATGAGAAGGAAGTAGGGGGAAGGAGAAGTGGGAGCATAGACACTCCAATATGAGTCGAGGGTACATTAGAGATCCTCTGAGAAGGTGAAAAGCGAAAAGGAACGAACCAAAGGGCTAGGAAGTGAAACGAAATGGTCTAGATTCTAGACCATACTGTCACTCCCCGGAGTATGCCTAATAAAGGGTACTTGCATCGCTTTGGACAGCGATACGTTCTCCCCTACACACACACACACACACATATATATATATATATATATATATATATATATATATATATATATATATATATATATATATATATATATATATATATATATATATATATATATATATATATATATATATATATATATATATCATGTACAGTCGTGAACAGAAGTTCGTTCCTATTAGGCTGGAAATAAATATTTATATAAAATGGAAATCATGTCATAAAAGCTCTATTTTGAATAAAAGGAAAATAAAAACATTCAGCGGGGCTTAATTGAACTGTGATTGGCTGAATCTGAAATGATTCCTATTTTATATAAATATTTATTTCCAGCTTAATAGGAACGAACTTCTGTTCACGACTGTACCTTGGTTACCATCTTAATATGTTACTAACGGATTAATCAAGGATTAAAATAAAAATAAAATATTTAAGAAAACAAACCAAATGGTAAGAAGTAAATGACGTGAAAATAAATTGAAAAACAATTTTTTGCATTTGAAAAAATAAACTTTTAGTGGAAAACAACATATAATGTTCGGGAAACAAAATTATCGCGAAACGGCGTTTCAAAATATTACGTAATATTAATAAAAAAATTACATAATTTAATTAAGCCAAAGGGACGAAAAAAATCTGGTATCGGTATCGGCCATTTTTAGCCGATACTGATACCGATACAAAAAATGTGTCGATACTGCCGATACCGATACTTCACTCCATCCCTAATATATATATATATATATATATATATATATATATATATATATATATATATATATATATATATATATATATATATATATATATATATATATATATATATATATTAAATGCTATTTGTTTGAAGCGAGATATAGCCTCCCAAACTTTGGGAATTTTTGATATTTGGTCTTGAAGGCTGTATCTCGAAACCAACGAATCGAATTGAATAGAGTATAGAGAGGAATTTGTAGCCCCATTCCTCCTCTATACACTCACCAAAAATAAATGTTATAGTTGCAATTTTTTTTGTTTTAATTTTTTTTTGTCCAAAAAGTTGGATTTTTTTTTTCAAAAAAAAATTTCTGATAGTTGTTCAGTTTTGGGCTTATAACATTTTTTCTATAACCCTGAGAACGAAAGTCTGTTACAAGTTTATGTTGCCAATAGAATTCTGAATATACAGAATAAATTTCAGTTTATTCCAAAAAGTTATTAATTTGAAAAGGGTCAAATTTAAAAAAATGAAAAATAAAAAAAAAATAAAAATAATTATTGGTTTTGATTTCACATTTAGAATTCGAATGTCTTCATTGAGATGAGGAACGCAGACATGGGATATTGAAGGATCAACATGTTCACAGGAGCTATACTGATTCCGCATGTTCCTGACTAGAAACCGGATGGTTGAGATGCAACTGATAGTCAGTTTCTTCCTTTCTTTATACCAAAGCATTATCAAGCCGACCCACGAAAAAATATCCTTTATCTTCAACACCACAATGGACGAGCAGAATAAATAACTGTAGAGATAAAAGAATGAAAACCAGGTAGCATGGGTGCAGAAGCTGCACTAGTTCCAGGACACAGAGCTCGAAAACCTACCCTGGAACATCCTCCTCAGGTATGGGACGGCCTTAGATAAGCTTTCCAGAGCTCCATACCCATTCTCCCTTCAGGTACCATATCCCAAGATTAACCCCTCAAGTGCAGGACAGCATCTTCAGTGATTAACTGAGGTTTGGGTCTCCTACAATGGGGGGCTTTTTTTTTTTTTTGTATTCACACCCATAAGAAAAGGAAGTTGGGAAAAATTCAAGACTAGCAAAGGTTTCGCACTGTATTAATGGGTCAGGTTAATGAAAAATGTCATAAAATTTCCAAAACTAAGGTTAAGAAATATGCATAGCAATTAATAAGAGATGAAGGAGAAAAGTGAAAGAAAACTAGGAAAAGATCTTAAGAAAAACTAAATAAAAATTACAAATAACAATCGCAAAAATAAATGCAACTAGAAAAATAATGATTGATTATGGTAACAATAATAAAACTTATAAGACAAAGGCACGGATTATATTAAGAAAAAATAACAATAATGACAAAATTATCAGTAATGACAAAAAATAACATAAGCTAGATCAAACTCTTAGCAGATGCTGCGATAGCATTGCATCTGGGGTATCCCACTAATCTTCGTTTTTGTATTTAAATAATAATAATAATAATAATAATAATAATAATAATAATAATAATAATAATAATAATAATAATAATAATAATAATAAACAACTCACAAGAAGTTATTCTTCCTTTCCAATGTATCTTTTTCCTTACAATAGATTTCGTACTGAGATCGTTTCTCAGCCATGCGATTTAGTTTATCAATTTTCTTCTGATATATATCTAATTCCTTTTCAAGCTTTTCAACTTCTTCTTCCTTTGCCTTTTTGTCATCATCTAACTGAAAAAAAATAATGAAAAATAAATCAACATCCTGATTTTTCTTTAAGGGAGTAAAATTCAGAAGTTCTTAATGAAAAAAAATAACTTACAGCTGAAAAACAACCCAAAAAATTATTTTCTCTTTGGTAAAAGATAAAAGATAATTTTAAAAAGTCACTGGTCAAGATATATTTAAACTACCTGACAATTATTATTACAATTATTATTAATAATTATTATTATTATTAAACTGTTGAATTTTTAATTTAAAAACGTGACCCAAACAAAAATTTACAAAAATTTTTAATTACCTTATCCTTATCGACTCTATTCATCTCATTTTTGATTTCACATTCAATGTCATCCAAATTCTTTTGAACATCTTCTAAACTCTCTTCAGAGAGTTCTTCCTCATATTTATTAACTTCATTTCTCAGAGTCTTGCATTCCT
This sequence comes from Armadillidium nasatum, assembly GCA_009176605.1. Taxonomy (NCBI): domain Eukaryota; kingdom Metazoa; phylum Arthropoda; class Malacostraca; order Isopoda; family Armadillidiidae; genus Armadillidium; species Armadillidium nasatum. The sequence continues at coordinate 44,678 of SEYY01000777.1, forward strand.
TCGTCTTTTCATTCCTCTGCTTTTCAAATGAGGAAATATCATGCAAAAGAGTTGTCTCCTCCAGCCTAATAAATGTTAATAATAATAATAATAATAATAATAATAATAATAATAATAATAATAATAATAATAATAATAATAATTACATTCAAATGTATATAATAATTACTTTAATTTTTCCCTTGTATTGTATAATGTTTTAATCAGAATGATTAAATTAAGCTTTACTCTATATTTATCTACTCTCCAATTTATTTACATTTGAATATAGTTCCCAAGATTTTGAAATTAAATAAAAACAGCTATCATGCACTTTCGTTCATTATTCTATACAGTGTGACTTACTATTTTAAATATCATATAGAAAAATCAATTAGAAAACAATACTACGAATAGACAGAAACAGTGGTAAGAACTATAATCGGAGCTAGTTAATTAGTTTATCAAATAGAAAATAAGTAAATAAGTACAATTTGTTGGGCAGGAAAGAGATAACCACAATAACAAATCATTCTAAGGACTAGAAAAAATGGGCATTTAATTATCATATTTCTAAATATTTGCTTAAATGGAAAAAGAGATCATCAAAATTTTTATTTAGGGTTGGCTGATCAACCAGGTGTGGTGAAGTGCGCAACACAATTTTAGGGACCTTGTGTGGTGGAAAAAATAAAAGAACGATGCGGTACGGCGCCAGATGATGTGAAATGCACCAATGTTGCTATATCCTACGATGATCTACTGTCCGTGCAGTTTATTTTATTTATAGGTTTCACCATATTAGAATGAAAATAATATCGATTTTTATAATTTTTTTATAAATTGGAATTATTTACAATAATATCATAATATATCAATATTAGGAACGATATATCGATTATTACGGTATCGTTCCTGCCGGTTACGTTAGATCGTGGCAGGCAAATTTTTGCAAAGACTAGATTGAAAGAACGAGTAGACACATAACTTGTATGGTGGTGTATAATGTATATTATTAGTGGAATATATTAATAAAATAAAAATATTAAGCAAGAATAGTGTTCAATACCAAAACTATATAAGATATTATAAATAAGAGAAAACATGCCAATAAGGTAAAAACTAATTTTATATATATAACAGTAACGATTTAGGCCTCACGAAAGCCTAAAGAAAAATAGACCAATTGTTAAAAGAGCAATTAATTTTGCATATATATATATATATATATATATATATATATATATATATATATATATATATATATATATATATATATATATATATATATATATATATAATATATATATATATATAAGGCGTAGCAACTGGGTAGCCATGGATGTCTGTGTACCTCTTAATAAAATATTTTGATCTTAATTGAAAGTAAGCATAAAAATAAATGTTGAATCCAATACCTTGCTGCCAATATATATATATATATATATATATATATATATATATATATATATATATATATATATATATATATATATATATATATATATATATATATATATATATATATATATATATATATAGGAACCGACCGGGGCCCCGGCCCCGGCCAACCCCGGCCATTTTTACTGACCCCGGCCCCGGCCCCGGCCAAAAATCAAGGAAAACCGGGGTTGCCGGCCGGGGTTAAAATGGCAAATTATACTTAATTTTTTTTTTTTTTTTAATTTTTTTTTTTTTTTTTTTTTTTTTTTTTTTTTTTTTTTTTTTTTTTTTTTTTTTACCGGTAAGAAAAGTCCATTTCTAGCGTTTTTTCCGAGTCTATTATGGTTAAAAAAAATCTTTTTTTTTTTTTTTTTTTTTTTGAAATTTTACCCATTTTTAATTGAATGGCGGTGCCAAACCACTTTTTAGAAAGAGTTGAAAATTGGACTATTTATTCAAAATTAAATGGGATACAAAAGTCTCTAATAGACTTTTGTTCCCAGAGTTATAGGAAAAATGTTATAAGCTAAAAACTGACCAACTATAGAAAAAAAAAATTTTTTTGAACTAAAAAAAATCCACCTTTCCAGACAAAATTTTTAAAAAAAAAATACAACTATGACATTTCCTATTTTTGGTTTGTATAGAGGAGGGGTGGGGCTACAAATTCCTCTATGTACTTTATTCGATGACATTCGTTGGTTTTGAGATATAGCCTTCAAAAAGGTCCATTTTTGGCCAAATTTCAAAAATTCCCAAAGTTTGAGAGGCTATATCTCGCTTCAAACAAAGAGCATTTAAATATGCACTAAATAGATATTGTTGCCCTGCCCTCTTCTAAACAATATTCACAAATAAAAAAAATAGTAGGTAGCGTTTTTTATAAATAATTTTTTCCTCCTGAAGGGTACGATTTTTGCAAATTTTTTTTCAAGTGCTTATATAACTTTTTTCTAGACATGATATCAAAAACCTATTCCCACCAATGCAAGAAATTGGGGCAAAGATATTCAGCTAAATTTTCAGCTCATGTGGACCAGTGGTTTGATCCAGTTATTCATTTTTAGCAACTTTGGGTCCAAATAAGTTTCAAACCGTTATAGACTCAAAAAAATGCTCGAAATCAACTCAGAACTTCGTGAAAAAATTCACATACTTTGAAAATTTCAGCTCAATCAGTCAAATAATAAAAAAAAAAAAATTCAAACAAAAAATTAAGATTTTTTTTTTTCTGTTTCTTTTGACCGCTCCTTTTCTGCTAGTGATTGTTCATCTTTGTGTTTTGATTTTAGATACTCCAAAAAGATTTGGTTGAAATTTTTTTACTTGTAGCACCCGGAGGTTCTCTTCTAATTTTCTGACTGCAGATGTTAACATTTAGCTATTTCGAGCCTATCCTGAAACATTGTAAAGTATTCAAATACTGCAGAAGCTGATCTTTTAGCCATATTGACTGAAAGTATAAACAAAATAATAATTTTTAAATAATGTAGCTAAATGATACAAGTTTGATACATGGCAATAAAATAACAATGATATGTATAAATACAGGTTAAATTGATAATTTTATATCTTACATTTTTTCAAACTTTACCTTAGGGTCTTACCTTACCTTACCTGTTGAATCACTATTATGAATTAGAATATTTTTTTTTTAATTTTTGTACTTTTTTTAAACTTTAACTATACAAAACTGTAATTTTTTTTTTTTTTTTTTTTGGAAAATGCATATAATCATTAATTTAAGTGAATGTTGGCTATTCTACTCCTTCCTTACAATTAAATAAACCTTATATCTAATTTTCTTAACCTTAAATTTCAGTGCTTTTGACCTCTTTACAAATTTTAGAAAACCCCGGCCAGAACCCCGGCCCCGGCCAAATTTGGGTGACCCCGGCCCCGGCCCCGGCCAAATTCCAACCCCGGTCGGTTCCTATATATATATATATATATATATATATATATATATATATATATATATATATATATATATATATATATATATATATATATATATATATATATATATATATATATATATATATATATATATATATATATATATATATATATATATATATATATATATATATATATTAGTGATGGAGCGACACCAAAATTTTTATCGATATAGATACCAAATACTAAGACCTTCAATTTCCCGATACTGATACAGATACCAATTCTAAATTCTTAAGGAATAATATATATATATATATATATATATATATATATATATATATATATATATATATATATATATATATATATATATATATATATATATATATATATATATATATATATATATATATATATATATCCGATCCCAGTAAGGCTCTAGGGGCGTGTCGTCGGGGCCAGCACTCGTATCCATCTAGATCTGTCACAAATAATTCCACCTTCCACCAACTGTTCCACCGTAAGCAGCTGATCTCGACTCAGTGAATCCCCAACTGACTTCATCGATCTCTCCTTTGTCTCCCTCTCTGACTGACTGGGGGGTCTCCCTCTCGGTCTTCTTCCTCTTGGCATCCACTCTTACCTTCGGATCTCTAGCAGCTCTCGCCTTCGGCATCCTCCAAACGAGTCCCAACCATCTCAGTCTTGCATCTATCTTTTGAATTAATGGTCCAGCCATTACTTTCTTAAATTCTTTAGTTTCTTATCCTTTCCTTCCTGGTCCTTCCCACCATCAACCGCAGCACCCTCATCTCTGCTACTTGCATTCTGCTTTCTTCTCTTGTCGTATTTCAAGTCTCTGACACATATAACAAAACTGGAGTTAGAGAACTTTCAAAAATTACATTCTTTATTCCTACATCCATTTATTTGTCGACTAAGATTGTGTACAGCGCCCTCACCACTCTTCCGTATTTCTCCATTCCGTTGGTGATTTCCAGCATATTACCTCACTCTCTTGTGAATACTTTCCCCTCCCCAAATACTAACATCTCTCTACCACCCTCATCTCCTCGCTACGCATCTTCAACATAAGCTCTTCTCCCTCCTCCTTCCTTCTAACTATTAACAGATATGTCTTTTCCACATTCACGTTCAATTCCGCTTCTCTTAACTTTACAGCAAAACTTCTTATCACCTCTCTTAGCTTCTCTCTATCTTGACTCCATATATATATATATATATATATATATATATATATATATATATATATATATATATATATATATATATATATATATATATATATATATATATATATATATATATATATATATATATTTTGCCTCCTTTGGTATTAAAGAGCAGAGACCTACTAATTTCTACAACAGTTAGGGCAATACCGGAACCTAATCGTTAAACGCCGACAAGTACCGATACACGGCGTTTGAAAGGGAGTGTTTCAAACTTAAACAGTAGAGTACATATAAGATTAGGCATATCGGTTAAGCCTGGGGTCAGACAGCTGGACAGAGAAAGGACAAGACTATGTAGAAAGGCGTGTTAGACAAGCGCTTCTAAATGGGGAAGAAAACCAATGGAAGAGTTCAGAAGAGCAGTGTCCATTGTATTAGCGATAGTTTATAGTGAGTTACGCAACAGTTCTTCGGGCAGAAAGAGACTGGAGAGAATTAGTGAGAAAGGAAGAGTTGTGAAGACGAAAAGCCAGACTCCAACGTGTCAAAGAGAGCTGAGCGAGTGGAACTACCCCAGATGTGTGAGGCGTACTCCATACAGGTGAGAACAACGCCCCTATAAAGAGAAAGCAACTGGATGGTCGCAAAAAAAATCACGAAGTCGCAACAGAACACCCAACCTCTTATAAATTTGCTTAGAAAGAGATATAATGTGATTCTTCCAAGAAAGATCACTAGAGAAAATTAAGGACAAATGAAGGCTTGAGTTGTGTGTTTTCGAAGATGTTACAGTTTTGTGAAAGATAGTGTCGAGTAGAGATATAGAGGAACTAAGTTTTTGATGCATTGAAAAAAAACGGTTTTCTCTTCCTCAATTTGAAATACGAGAAAAATCAGAGGTCAGATGTTCCAAGTCCACTATTCTAGCGTTATTTAACTGTTTCTGGAAGGAGCACCTTTCAAACTGAAATGAGTAATGAAGGGTGCAGTCATCAGCATAGAATAGGATAGGTAATGCAGTAATAGAGAGAAGAATTTTTAATGAAAAGTGTAAATAGTGTTGGGGACAAAACAGAATAATGGGGAACACCACTATTAACAGATTTAAAGTATGAACGGTGGCCGTCTACAACAGCAGCTATAGAACGACAGGGAAAAAAAATCAGAGAGAGAATGATAAATTCCGAAAGAGGGAAGTTTATAAATCAAAGCTTTGTACCAGTCCCTATCGAAGGCTTTCGAAATGTCCAGCCATAGCGATAACAAAAAATTCACCGAAATGCCGTAGAGCGGAAGATCAAGAGTCACAGAGAAAGGAAAGGAGATCACCTGTAGAGCGTTTCTTATGGAAGTCATACTGATGATCAGCGCTAAGATTTGAAGAATTGAGATGTTTCCAATTGAGATTCGAAAACTTTAGATAGAACAGAGGTTAAAGAAATGGGACGGTAGTTGAAGGGTTGAGAGGTTGAATGAGCGCTCGTTTCCAGCAGGAAGGAAAGATCGAAGTGAAGAGACAGAGAAGAAATAGTTTACCAAGGCAGTGTGCAAGCTCAGAAGCACAAATATTGAGAATCGCAGGAGGAATACCACCAAAACCATACTATTTCTTAGTGTTAAGCTCTGAGAGAGCAGAAATGACATCCTTAGAAGAAATTACAATGTCAGGCATAAATGAGTTGGAGGGGGTTCAAGAAGGAAGAATAACTCCAGAATCATCAAAGGTAGAGTTAGAGGCAAACGTTTAAGCGAAGAGTTCAGCTTTAGTAGAAGGTAAAATGGCAATTGTGCCGCCATCAGAGGGAACTACAGGAGGGAATGAGGAAGAATCAAAGTTAGAGTTGACATTGTTTGCAAAATGCCAGAAAGGGAGAGAGGAAGAGGAATCAGAAAGATTATTGCATTTTAGTAACAGAAAAGAGTTTTGGTATCTCGATGAATGAGTTTCAGGAGTTTGAAGACGATGGTAATTTCTGAAGGCAGCATCCCTGCGGCGAATAGCGCGAAAACAAGTAGACTTAAACCACGGTTTTTTAGAAAAAGTAGAAGGAAAAGAATATGGAATGTACGCCTCCATACCAGAGAGAATCACCTCGGATTTGCGCTCTGCACACTCTGAGCAACCCCTCCCACGAAAGCAGTAATCATTCCATGGGAAATCAAAGAAGTACAACAGAAAGTCAGACCAGTTAGCAACACTGAAATGCAGGAAACGTCTCCTCACAGAAGGCGAGGGTCGTTATTGCGGAAAACTTGAAGTTACAGAACAAGATACGGAGATTAGAAGGTGATCAGATGAGCCCAGAGGAGGAAAGAGTTTAACAGTATAAGGAGAATGATAAGAGGTTAAGAAAAGATCAAGAATATTGGGTTCATAACCAAGACGGTCAGGGATACGGATAGGGAGATGCACCAACTGATCAAGGTTATTTTGGATAGAAAAGTCGAAGGGGTGTTCACCAGCTGGATCATGGAAACTAGATGAAAGCCATTGGCGGTGGTGAACATTGAAATCACCTAAAATAATAATTTCAGAGAAAGGAGAAGAAGAATGAATGTGCTCTATTTTGGAGTTTAAATATTCAAAGAAATTTTTATAGTTAGTAGAATTAAAAAATAAATAAACAGAACAAATAAATTTAGTAGTAGAATTACAAGAGCTTAAGCCATAAAGTAGAGAATTCAGTAGACTCCATGTTAGAGACACATGAGCAAATAACATTGTTTGCGAACATATACGCAACATCTGCCTTTGGCTGAAAATTGAGGACAGAGACAGTAGGGGGTAACAGAATAAAGTTAGCTGTCAGCACACTGAAGAATCTGAGTTTCGGTTAAGAACAAGAGATGAATGAGATTTAGAAGAAGAAAGATGGTGTTCGACAAAGGGGGAATTAGAAAAAAGATCGTGAATGTTACAGAAATTAATGAAAAAAGAACACAGTGCACCTGGGCAAGCCGAACGTGGGGTCCTGGCGGCACAATCCCCATCATCAGAGACCGCCGACTCCCAAGTGATGTGAGGAGTGGATGAGGGGCATTCTTTGGATGCCGCCCCTAGAAGCCGAGGCTGCTTTGTGTTTCACCTTTATATATATATATATATATATATATATATATATATTATATATATATATATATATATATATATATATATATATATATATATATATATATATATATATATAATTATTATATTATATATAACTACAAACAATTTATACGCCCCACCATTAACTATGCCTCCCCCGTCTGGCACCCTCTGCTCTCCGACCAAAACTTAACGACACTCCAAATAACGCAAAATAAAGCCCTTCGCACCATCACCGGCTGCACACGCACAACCCCTCAACAACACCTACATAACGAAACCAAGATACTACCTATAAGAATCACCTCGAAATGATAGGCACCCAATTTTACGCAAAAACACGTCTACCCACACCCATGTCACAATACTCTCCTCCAACCTACCCCACAGAGACTAACACAGCCTCCATCGTCCACCGGCGCCTTTTACAAACAGATCCTAAATCACATCCCCCTCCTCCCCCCAATACCACAACAACCAAACATTATACACACTCAACTAACACATTCATACATGATCAACAGACCTCCAAACAAACAACACAAAACGAACCCCCCCCCCCCCCCGAAATAAACCCAGACTTCAACAACCTCCCAAGACACTTACAAACCTCACTTGCAAGATTGAGATGCGGGCACCACCCAAACTACAACATTACAAACACAAATTCAAAATAAACCAGGCAGCATCTCCCACCTGTACTAGATGCGGAATGGCCCCGGAGACCGTGGAACACTTTCTATTACGCTGTCCTTCCAACTCTCGCCCCAAATCTTCTGGGACATCACTTCTTTGAAGGAT
>SEYY01000777.1:53189-79369 GCA_009176605.1 Armadillidium nasatum
AACAACCAAACATATACACACTCAACTAACACATTCATACATGATCAACAGACCTCCAAACAACACACTAAACGAACCCCCCCCCCCCCGAAATAAATCCCGACTTCAACAACCTCCCAAGACACTTACAAACCTCACTTGCAAGATTGAGATGCGGGCACCACCCAAACCTACAACATTACAAACACAAATTCAAAATAAACCAGGCAGCATCTCCCACCTGTACTAGATGCGGAATGGCCCCGGAGACCGTGGAACACTTTCTATTACGCTGTCCTTCCAACTCTCGCCCCAAAATCTTCTGGGCATCACTTCTTTGAAGGATCTCTGGACGAGACCGACTGCGGCAGGAAGCTTCATTAGCGAAGTGTGGCCGCCTCAACATGGGGTGGTCAGGGGGTGAGAAGGTAAAAAAAAAAAAAAAAAAAAAGGTGTATATATATATATATATATATATATATATATATATATATATATATATATATATATATATATATATATATATATATATATATATATATATATATATATATATATATATATATATATATATAAAGGTAATGTAAGAGTAATCGCTTGTAAATTTGACGGAACATGTGAAGAAATGGAGTGGAGAGGTTGTGGGAGCATAGACACTCCAATATGAGCTGAGGGTACATTAGACACCCTCTTAGAAGGGGAAACGGGAAAAGGAACGAACCAAAGTAGTGAAACGGAATGATATAGACCATCATATCACTATGCGGGTTATGCCCAGTTTGGGGTACCTGCATCACTTTGGACGGCGCTAAATTCTCCCATATACAATACAATGATACTTATTGATTAAATTAAGGATAATAAAAATAAACTATTCAAGAAAACAAACTAAATGGTATGAAGTAAATGGAGTAAAAATAAATTGAAAAGCAGTTTTCTGCATTTGAAAAAAATAAACTTTTAGTGGAAAGCAACATATTAATGTTCTGGAAACAAAATTATCGGGAAACGACGTTTCAAAATATTAGGTGATATTAATAAAAAATTACATAATTTAATTAATTAAATAAGTAATTAAATAAATGAACAATTAAAAATAACAAGTTGATCTATGCTATACAAAGAGTTAACTGTATTAATTTGACCAAAGTCGGATCTGTAGTTACAGAGATATAGAATATACGCCAAAAAATTTAATTAAGGATTAATTAGTAATTAATTAATTGAAAATTTGGAAAATCAAGAAAACAATATTTCATGGTATTCGAAACTTTACAGTCAAAGAAATTGAACATTCAAAAATATATAAGCCAAAGGTATTTAGTTACTTAAAAAAATCTGGTATCGGTATCGGTCATTTTTAGCCAATACCGATACTCACCGATACCGATATTTCACTCCATCCTTATATATATATATATATATATATATATATATATATATATATATATATATATATATATATATATATATATATATATATATATATATATATATATATATATATATATGGGATGAACTCATCTCTAGATTTATTAAAGTTGAATATATTTTAAACTTAGATTTTTAATACAAAATTTTATAAATAGAATAGTATCTGGAAACCTTTGAAACTGGCAACTATGGTTTGTTTTGTTTTGTTTTGTTGTTGGTGAGGATAGGGAGTCTGGAACCGGCTAGAAATAGCTTTGTATTACTTGTCTGGTACTAAGATTATAATTTGGTATTCTTTGGTATTATTGTGCCTTATTATTCTTTGTTATTGCAGCAAGCAAAAAAATCCCACTTCTGACACCACTTTGGGAAGCTGTGACGTTTTACAATTGGGCCTTTTGGCTTAAGGTTGACCTATATCAAGATTCAGCTTCCACTAATGACTACCTTATACATAAGCATTACAAGGTAATCAAACTCACTGCAACAACTAACAATATATTTATTTAAGAGAATATTTGTTTACACTTTATTCTTTAGACCACTCAGAATAATAAGGCACAATAATACCAAAGAATATCAAATTATAATCTTAGTACCAGACAAGTAATACAAAGCTATATCTAGCCGGTTCCAGACTCCCTATCCTCACCAACAACAAAACAAAACAAACCATAGTTGCCAGTTTCAAAGGTTTCCAGATACTATTCTATTTATAAAATTTTGTATTAAAAATCTAAGTTTAAAATATATTCAACTTTAATAAATCTAGAGATGAGTTCATCCCATATATATATATATATATATATATATATATATATATATATATATATATATATATATATATATATATATATATATATATATATATATATATATATATATATATATATATATATATATATATATATATATATATATATATTCAGGTACAAAGGAGGATAATGATTGTGTGGAGAATGGAGAGAGGTGTAGGAAGATGAAGGGAGAGGTTAAGAGAGCAAAAAAGAGAGTGGAAGAAACCTACCAGAGAATTTTAAGGAGAGACGTAAGATGTTTTGGAAGGAAGTAAATATAGCAAGTAGAGGAAGGGAGGAGCGGGGAGAGGGAGTGAGGAGTGAAGATGGTGATGTGGTGCAAGGAAAGAGGGAGGTAGGGTTGAGGTGGAAAAGACACTTTGGTGATTTGTTGATTGGTATGAGAGGAGAGGGAGTAGAAGAACGGAAAGTCGGCAGGAATTGATGGTATAAATGGGGTGATGATAAGGGAGGAAGCCAGAGAGATGGCTGACTGGTTGGTTAGAATGTTTAATGTGTGTTGGGAAGAGGGAAAAGTGCCTTACGAGTGTCAAGATACATGTATAATGCCTATATACAAAGGGAAAGGGGAAAAGATGGTGTGTGAGAATTACAGGGGGATAAGTTTGTTGAGTGTTGTGAGGAAGATTTATGGGAGAGTTTTAGTATCGAGAGTGAAAGAAATGACAAGAGGAGGAGTATGTAAGGAACAAGGATTTTTTTTAGAAACGGTAGGGGATCTGTGGACCAGGTGTTCACACTGAGAATGATTGGTGTGAAATTATGTGAAAATTATAAAGTGGGGTATGTATGTTTTATGAATTTGGAAAAGGCGTATGAATGAATTTGTAGGAGGAAGTTTGAGAAACTAAGGGAGGGGGAGTGAGAGGGAAATTATTGAATGGAATCATATCCTTTTATGAGAACTATAGAGCGAAAGGGAAAGTAAGGAGTGAACTGACAAAATGGTTTAACCTGGGGTAGGGCTAAGAAAGGGATGTGTTATGTCACTGTGGTTGTTTAATGTGTAAATGGATAATACTGTTAGGGGGATGGAGGGGAAGAGGAAGTATGTTAGGTTAAGAAGTGGAGATGGTGAATGGGATGGTGATGGGCTTGTTGTTTGCAGATGATCGGTGTTAGTTGCGGAATCTGGGGAGAAGCTGAGAATGTTGGTGAGGGAGTTTGTGAGAGAATGTGATTCTAAAAGATTGAGGGTAAATCCAATAATGTTTAAAGTGATTAGGGTTGGGGGTGGAAATGAAAAAGTAGGAGGAGATTTATTTAGGTAGAAGAGTTCAAATATCTGGGAATGTTGATGGAGTGAAAGGAGAAATAAAGAATACAATGATGGAAGGAATGAAAGTGATGCGGAGATTGAGAGAGGTATGGAAAGGGAAAAAATTGAAGAAAATAAAAAAAAAAGGTTGTTGAGAGAATGTGTGCCATCTATAATGTATGAATGATTGGGGTGTGCAACATTGATGATAAAAGATAAGAAGTTTTTCAGATGAAGAGATTGGGGGCTATATGTGGATTAAGGAGGGTTGATAGAATTTGAAACGAAAGAATACGAGATGTGTGTATAGAGGTAGTGATTATTGGGCAGAGTGGAAGAGGGTGTATTAAGGCGGTTTTGGAATGTGTGCAGAATGTATAAGGATATGATAGTAAGTAGAGTGATGAGATCCGAGGTGGAAGGAGGAAGGGGAAGGCCGAAATGGATGTGGATAAAAGAGATGAGATGAGAAAGATTTTGGGAGGAAGAGGTTTGAATCGCAAGGGAGAGAAGAGTTGCGGAGGACAGAGAAAGATGGAGAGCAGTGGTAAATGGGAAAGAAGATAAAGTGAGTGTGTGTGTAAGGGAATAATTGCGGGCTCCACCTCACGATATATATATATATATATATATATATATATATATATATATATATATATATATATATATATATATATATATATATATATATATATATATATATATATATATAGGAACCGACCGGGGCTGGAATTTGGCCGGGGCCGGGGCCGGGGCCGGGGTCACCCAAATTTGGCCGGGGCCGGGGTTATGGCCGGGGTTTCCTAAAATTTGTAAAGAGGTCAAAAGCACTGAAATTTTAGGTTAAGAAAATTAGATATAAAGGTTTATTTAATTGTAAGGAAGGAGTAGAATAGCCAACATTCACTTAAATTAATGATTACATGCATTTTCTCTAAAAAAAAATCAGAAAATTACAGTTTTGTATAGTTAAAGTTTAAAAAAAGTACAAAAATTAAAAAAAAATTATTCTAATTCATAATAGTGATTTAACACGTTTACCTAGGTAAGACCCAAAGGTAAAGTTTGAAAAAATGTAAGATATAAAATTATCAATTTAACCTGTATTTATACATATCATTGTTATTTTATTGCTATGTATCAAACTTGCATCATTTAGCTGCATTATTTAAAAATTATTATTTTGTTTATACTTTCAGTCAATATGGCTAAAAGATCAGCTTCTGTAGTATTTGAATACTTTACAATGTTTCAGGATAGGCTCGAAATAGCTAAATGTAACATCTGCAGTCAGAAAATTAGAAGAGAACCTCCGGGTGCTACAAGTAAAAAAAATTTCAACCAAATCTTTTTGGAGTATCTAAAATCAAAACACAAAGATGAACAATCACTAGCAGAAAAGGAGCGGTCAAAAGAAACAGAAAAGAAAAAAATCTTAATTTTCTTATATTTTGTTTGAAATTTTTTGTTATTATTTGAATGATTGAGCTGAAATTTTCAAAATATGTGAATTTTTTCACGAAGTTCTGAGTTGATTTCGAGCATTTTTTTGAGTCTATAACGGTTTGAAACTTATTTGGACCCAAAGTTGAAAAAAATGAATAACTGTGTCAAACCACTGGTCCACATGAGCTAAAAATTTAACTAAATACCTTTGCCCCAATTTCTTGCATTGGTGGGAATAGATTTTTAATATCACGTCTAGAAATTTTTTTTTTGCAAAAATCGTACCCTTCTGGAGGAAAAAATTATTTTTAAAAAAAAATGCTACCTACTATTTTTTTTTTATTTGTAAATATTGTTTAGAAGAGGAACAGGGCAACAATTTTTATTTAGTTCATTTTTAAATGTCCTTTGTTTGAAGCGAGATATAGCCCCTCAAACTTTGGGAATTTTTGAAATTTGGCCAAAAATGGACCTTTTTGAAGGCTATATCTCAAAACCAACGAATCTCATCGAATAAAGTACATAGAGGAATTTGTAGCCCCACCCCTCCTCTATACACACCAAAAATAGGAAATGTTATAGTTGTATTTTAAAAAAAAAGATTTTGTCTGAAAAGGTGGATTTTTTTAGTTCAAAAAATTTTTTTTCTATAGTTGGGTCAGTTTTTGGCTTATAACATTTTTTCTATAACTCTGGAAACAAAAGTCTATTAGAGGCTTTTGTAGCCCATATAATTTTGAATAAATAGTCCAACTTTCAGCTCATTATAAAAAGTGGTTTGGCACCACCATTCTATTGAAAAAGGGTAAAATTTCCACACAAAAATTTTTTTTTAACCGTAATAGACTCGGAAAAACGCTAGAAAGGGACTTTTCTTACCGGTAAAAAATCTATATACACTGAAAGTTTCAGCAGAATCGGCTGAAAATAAAAAAAATAAAAAATTTTTTTGTATAATTTGCCATTTTAACCCCGGCCGGCAACCCCGGTTTTCCCTGATTTTTAGCCGGGGCCGGGGCCGGGGTCAGTAAAAATGGCCGGGGTTGGCCGGGGTTGGCCGGGGTTGGCCGGGGCCCCGGTCGGTTCCTATATATATATATATATATATATATATATATATATATATATATATATATATATATATATATATATATATATATATATATATATATATATATATATATATATATATATATATATATATATATATATATATATATATATATATATATATATATATATATATATAACGAAAAAAAAAGAATTTGAACAATTTATGTGTAATTATATTAGCCGATTAGTTTTGAGTAAAACTACTACTCCAAATTTTCAAGGCTTACAGTATTTTGATAAATTTTATACAAAAATAAATATTATAAAATAAACTAAAAATAAAAATAGTTAGAGGCTGATGTAAATAAAAATCTTTGAGTATACAAATACATAAAAAAAAATAATAATAATAATAAATAATATGTAAAAAGAGTTCACTTTTAGTTTAGTAACCTACTAGAAAATAAATCTTAATTTAAGTTTGGTTTGAAATGTCAAATATATAATGATTCCAACAAGTGAAAATAAGGTTCCTTGTATCTGAAAGAAAATTGATATCCTGAATATGATAGTTTGCCTAGAAAGAATGTGCTTTTATGGCTGAATAGGGTGGATAATACAACTGACATAGAGTTCTAGATTAAATATCTCTATGATCAGGAATTCGTGAGGAAAGATTTTTGTCTTTCTTACAGCCAATTCCCTTGTATTTATATACTACTGAATAGTAGTATTTAAATAATTCCAAATTTTATTTTCACTCGAAACTTTATTTAAATTTGAACTGGGAACAGTTCAATTTCAAAACTCCGCCAACTAACTAACTAACTAACTAACTAACTAACTAACTAACTAACTAACTAACTAACTAACTAACTAACTAACTAACTAACTAACTAACTAACTAACTAACTAACTAACTAACTAACTAACTAACTAACTAACTAACTAACTAACTAACTAACTAACTAACTAACTAACTAACTAACTAACTAACTAACTAACTAACTAACTAACTAACTAACTAACTAACTAACTAACTAACTAACTAACTAACTAACTAACTAACTAACTAACTAACTAACTAACTAACTAACTAACTAACTAACTAACTAACTAACTAACTAACTAACTAACTAACTAACTAACTAACTAACTAACTAACTAACTAACTAACTAACTAACTAACTAACTAACTAACTAACTAACTAACTAACTAACTAACTAACTAACTAACTAACTAACTAACTAACTAACTAACTAACTAACTAACTAACTAACTAACTAACTAACTAACTAACTAACTAACTAACTAACTAACTAACTAACTAACTAACTAACTATATATATATATATATATATATATATATATATATATATATATATATATATATATATATATATATATATATATATATATATATATATATATATATATATATATATATATATATATATATATATATATATATATATATATATATATATATATATATATATATATATATATATATATATATATATATATATATATATATATATATATATATATATATATATATATATACTCACTTTAATTTTTCTATCTCCTTGTCGAGTGTGGTTTCTTTTACTTCTAATATTTTCTTATTATTCATTAACTTATTTGCTTTCTTTTGCAAAATATCTTCCAATTGTTCAAATATTTCTTCAGCTTCACTAGTGTTGAAAGTTTTTGACATTTCATAACCTTTTTCATTATATATATATATATATATATATATATATATATATATATATATATATATATATATATATATATATATATATATATATATATATATATATATATATATATATATATATATATATATATATATATCCGCAGGCCAGGATTCGGAACCACTGACAACAGCATCGCCGTTAGACAGTGTACATAAAAAGCCCTACTACTGAACTAAGGAAGCTTTCCCAGAAAAGAAAGATAATATATATATATATATATATATATATATATATATATATATATATATATATATATATATATATATATATATATATATATATATATATATATAGTATTGTTGGAATTGGTTTATGAAACCAATATTTAGAATTCAAAAAGATCGATCTTTCTTTTTTCAAAAAAATTATGATTCCTAGAGAACTATGTGCCTTAAAATGAGTGAGTGGAAAAATACCTCTAGATATGACAACACCTATATTATTGACTTTTCCCACCTCCAAGACTGTCACGAGGCGTCATTTCTCTTCTCACTTTCCTAAAAATATCAAACTTACAAAACAATATATCAGTCATCACTAATCAAAGTCAGGATGTGGATGAAAGGTACTAATATTTCAAAATTCCATTTTGCTTTTTCATCTGTAAAAATCTCCCTTTATAGAGTCAATCAGCAGACGATATAAACCTATTTTATGCTTTCATGATTTTATGTTTTATATATATACAAACGAATATATATATATATATATATATATATATATATATATATATATATATATATATATATATTATATATATATATATATATATATATATATATATATATATATATATATATATATATATATATATATATAGTGATCAAAGTGTTTTGATGTTTCATTTCGGATTTGGTCCTCTTTTGTTTTTCTACTTTTCGTGAAGTTCTAAAAAGTAATAGCACTTTCTGACGCTTAGTTGGTAGTAGCTATTGAGTTCGTAAGTTCTTTGTCATCCTTATTATAAATTTAATCGAGTTAAACCTTATGCTAAATTCTGTTTGACTATTTCGTCTGTATGAAGTTAAGCATTGATGGTAAGGTAAAGTAAACTATCGTTTTTTTATCATTATTCAAGAAACCCTTCATATATATATAATATACATAAAAATACATTAGGGATGGAGCGATACCAAAATTTTCACCGATACCAATACCAAGACTTCGAACTTAACCGAAACCGATACCTAAAAATTCACTGATACCGATCCCAATTTATTAAACGTTTGGATATATATATATATATATATATATATATATATATATATATATATATATATATATATATATATATATATATATATATATATATATATAATATATATATATAAAAAAAAAAAAAAAAAAAAAAAAAAAAAAAAAAAAAAAAAATAAAAATAAAACTTAATTAAAATTGGAGCAAGGCTTTTGAAGGGACAGCCACCCTTTCTCTTTCAGGCTCTAGTTTATTCAATAAACTAGAGCCTGAAAGAGGAAGGGTGGCTATCCCTTCGAATGACTTGCTCCAATTTTAATTAAGTTTGTTTTTATTTCCTGTGGGGTTTTTAATGTATATATATATATATATATATATATATATATATATATATATATATATAATATATATATATATATATATATATATAATATATATATAATATATATATATATATACGAACCTAGCCTCTCCCCCGAAATCACTTCTCTCATAAAACAAAGGAACGCACTAAAACGGCAAAACAACCCCACTCAACTCACCAAAACTCAATTAGAAACCCTTAACAATCAAATATCGACCCTAATAAAAACTCACACAACCAACAACTACCAAAACTTCCTCATCAAAAACTTAGACAACACTAACAGCAAAAGAGTCTGGAAAACAATCCACACAATCCACAACGCAAAAAACAACCCTCTCCACACTCATGAAACTCCAACCAATCCCATTACACAAACCCCATTAACTCCCAAACAACACATCAACCTACTGGCCACACACTTCGCTAAGCAAAGTAGCTTACCTACCCACCCACAAAACAGGAAAATAATAAGAAAACTGAAAAAGCTACACAACAACCAAAACAACTTAAACGTCATCACACCCACAAACACTCAAAACACCATTAAAACTATCAAAAACTCTCCAGCAACAGGACCAGACAACATATCAAATATTCACCTAAAACACCTATCCAACCACACCATCACATACATAACCTCCATCTTCAACAAAACAATCCAACTCAACTATATCCCCCCCCAATGGAAAAAAGCATTAATCATCCCTAAACTAAAACCTGGCAAAGACCCTTCAAACCCCTCCTCCTACCGCCCAATCTCCCTTTTATCCACCATCTCAAAACTTCTTGAAAAACTAATCATAAATTCTATCCTCCAATTCATCCCACAACAAAACTTCCAACACGGGTTCAAACCCAACCACTCCACCACCACTGCTCTTACCAACGTCATCCAACCTATAATAAACGGACTAAACCATAAACCTTATCACAAAACTATACTAATAGCAATTGACACAAACAAAGCCTTCGATACTGTCCCGAAACATAATCTTATCCATAAAATCCTCCAATCCAACATCCCAACAAACACTAAGAAATGGCTAACCAACTTCCTATCAGGAAGAACCGCCCAAATACAACAAAACGGCCATAAATCACGTACCATCAACTTAAGAAACGGAGTTCCGCAAGGAGCCATACTCTCCCCCACTCTATTCAACCTGTACACAGCAGACCTCCCTCAACCCCAAACAACTTTCACTCGCATAATATCATACGCCGACGACATAACTATTACCACCACTCACAAAGACCTCACCACTGCAACACTTCTCACACAAGACTACATAACACAACTCCAAACTTGGCTAGTAGAAAACAGGATGACAGCATCCCCAAACAAATCCTCCATAACCCTTATAACAACAGACAAACACATATCCAACACCCACCCACAAGTCCTACTAAACAACACCCCCATACCCCTCAACAAAACCCCAAAAATTCTCGGCCTAACATTTGACACTCACCTCACTTTCTCCAAGCACATTCAAAATAACACATCAGCCGCAAACAGAAAACTCAACATCCTCAAAACAGTGGCCAACACAGACATAAACAACAACATACAAACCTCAATTGCTATCTACAAGCAATTTATACGCCCCACCATTAACTACGCCTCCCCTGTCTGGCACCCTCTGCTCTCCGACAAAAACTTAACGACACTCCAAATAACGCAAAATAAAGCCCTTCGCACCATCACCGGCTGCACACGCACAACCCCTCAACAACACCTACATAACGAAACCAAGATACTACCTATAAGGAATCACCTCGAAATGATAGGCACCCAATTTTACGCAAAAACACGTCTACCCACTCACCCATGTCACAATACTCTCCTACAACCTACCCCACAGAGACTAACACAGCCTCCATCGTCCACCGGCGCCTTTTACAAACAGATCCTAAATCACATCCCCCCTCCTCCCCCCAATACCACAACAACCAAACATATACACACTCAACTAACACATTCATATATGATCAACAGACCTCCAAACAGCATCCTTAACGAAGCACCTCCCGAAATAAACACCAACTCCAACAACCTCCCAAGACACTTACAAATCTCACTAGCAAGATTGAGATGCGGGCACCACCCAAACTTACAACATTACAAACACAATTTCAATCTAAACCAGGCAACATCTTCCACTTGTACCAGATGCAAAAGGGCCCCGGAGACCGTGGAACACTTTCTTTTAGACTGTCCCTCCAACTATCGCCCCAAAATCTTCTGGGGCATCACTTCTTTGGAAGATCTCTGGACGAGACCGTCTGCGGCGGGAGGCTTCATTAGCGAAGTGTGGCCGCCTCAACAGGGGGTGGTCAGGGGGTGAGAAGGTAAAAAAAAAAAAAAAAAAAAAAAAAAAAAAAAAAAAAAAAATATATATATTATATATATATATATATATATATATATATATATATATATATATATATATATATATATATATATATATATATATATATATCCGATCACAGTATGGCTTTATGGGCTTGTCATCGTGGCCAGCACTCTCCTCCATCTAGATCTGTCGTAAATAATTCCATCTTCCACCAACTGTTGACCCGTAGGCAGCTGATGTCGCCTCAGTGAATCCCCAACTGACTCCATCCGTCTCTCCTTTGTCTCCCTCTCAGTTTTCCTCCTCTTGGCGTTCAGTATCACCTCCCTCTAGACGCTCTCCCCTCAGGCATCCTCCACACGTATCCCAAACATCTGTCTTGCTGAATCTATCTTTTGAATTATTGATCCAGCCCCTACTTTCTCTAATTTTTCGCTTCTTATCCTCTCCTTCCTGGTATATATATATATATATATATATATATATATATATATATATATATATATATATATATATATATATATATATATATATATATATATATATATATATTGTAAGGGGCTGGCTGCTGCCGAGTATATTTTTCTCGTTTCAGGTTGCATGGAGTATTCTCGGAAGAATAGTCTTACTTGCTTGTTGCTTGGCTGTTATGTGTTTATTCTGGCTATCGTGGGATCCCCAAAATTAATATGCCTGTGCCATGTTCATGGATTGGAGAGCATGATGGGAGATTGACATTAACGTGTTTATTCTTTAGATGCGTTAATGTTATTCTCCTATGTTAAATTTATTTATTTGCTTTTTCGCTTGTGCTAATAGTAAAATCTTATGAGCTATCGTTCCCATTTCAGGCAATATTTAAAACAGGTTGATATTATACAATTTAAGCAAGTTGCGATTGTCAAGACGACGGCATATTACCCTTACAAGGGTAGGTTTGGTATTCTTTATGATTTTTATTATTTAATTTATTATATGTTAAGATCATTTTTATTAAGGTGTGGCACTGGGGTAATTGTTTGTAATTTACACAGGTGCCAGTCTAGGGTCTTATTGCCTATTAATCTGAAATCTTGAGAGCGAGTAAACATTCAGGTCTTGTTCTGAGTGAGCAGTACTGGCTATAGTATTCTACATATGGTCTGAAATAATTGTAATCCATGTACAACGCCATATATTCTATAAGAATTGACTCCTTACGTGAGGTGTAGAAAACTAATCCAGAGTCATTACCAGCTGTAATCTCAGTCATCATTCACATTCCGGCTGGCCTGTCATAATCTAGTCCGCAATTGTGGGTGTATACTCAATACTGGAGAAGTTCCGGTCTCGCCAGGTTATTCTATGATAACTCAATCTAGATAAAGATAAGTTAAATCGCGTCTCTTAATATCGACTTTATCATAAAATTATTTTTATAATTGTATATTCTTCCATTGAAGAGTATTAATTTATATTATATACATATTCTATATTGTGTTTAAATTACTATTTATTTTTGGGTATTAAATAATCTATTTTTTTTTTATTGAATTATATATTTTTATACGTTTTTGCTCAGTGTTTCATTACGTAGTATAGTCTCCTAAAGTACACGATTTGGAAGATCCGGCCATATCGAACCTGAGTGGTTCTTAGTTCCGTTGAGCAATCGAGGTGAGCGGGCGCTCACTAGCCTCCTTAGTCGTCCCCCTTTCTTTCTGACCATCTAAGGTCGATCGGTTTTTTCTGTTCGGCTAGGGGCAGGTGTCGTCTATCCACTTGCCTTAACATAAGTGGCGACCCTGCCAGGATCTTCTGATTGTGTTGGAGACTGTCATCACTAATATATATTATATATATATTTGAGCATTAATTGTTTAACCCTAATCATATATTATATATCTTAATTGCGTAATTATGTCTGAGAAGGAGAATAAACCTGAGGACGTGGCCTTGACTAGTCTATTCAATCAGTCGGTTGAGTCCGAGGGTGCAGCGGGCATGGACCATGGTATGGCTGTCGAGATGAGAAAAATGCGGGAACTTTTGGCTGACGCTAAGAGACAGTTGGATGAGGAGAGAGCAGAGAGGCTGAAATCAGCACAGGCCTCGGTGGCTGCGCATGTGCAACCGGCACCAGAACGAGTAATCTTCCCATTTGATCGTGAAGAAGCGCATCTTCTTCCGCAATCGGGGAGGGCTAGTGGTGCTGGACCCTTGGGGGTTGCGAGAGATCGGTTTGGGGAGTTTTCTTTACCACCACTCACGAGGTTTCCGGGAGTATCCCGGGCGC
This sequence comes from Armadillidium nasatum, assembly GCA_009176605.1. Classification (NCBI taxonomy): domain Eukaryota; kingdom Metazoa; phylum Arthropoda; class Malacostraca; order Isopoda; family Armadillidiidae; genus Armadillidium; species Armadillidium nasatum. Next base: position 67,136 of record SEYY01000777.1, read on the forward strand.
AAGCATATTCTGTTCCTTCCACAACTGTTGTAACTGCGGGTTGGCCTTATTCTGTAACTCGGCAACCGGTGTTTGACACGACGGTACCTACAAATATTTACCCAGACCCTATCGCTTCTTCTCAGGTGTTTCATAATTCTTCCATTAATAATGATGTTCCACTTTCTCATGGTTCAGTGTCTCCAGATGCACGACTGGATGCTATCGAAGCTCAGTTGACTATGCTAGTAAAATCTATGAATATTATGACGCAATTGCACGCGCGAGCATATCGACCTAGAGCTGTACCACCACAGAAATTCCACCCAGATAAAAGTCATAATCTGCACCAGTTTTTCCGAAAGTTCGAGAGATATTGTGAGCTTTCTTATCCGGATCAGCAGGAGGACTGGTTGACTATTCTCGGGAATTATCTGGAGGGGTCATATTCTGATCTTTACCATCAATTAACCGTGGAACAAGACTCGTATGCTGTTGTTAAACAGTCCCTCTTGCATTGGTGGGATTATGAGAGTAAGCAAAAAATCGAAAAAGCATCTCAGGAGTTTATGTTGGCAAAAATGAAGCCTGGGGAGAGCATTAACATGTTCGCTCTGCGTCTTGAGCAATTGGCTAACCGGGCGTATCCTGGTGTATCTATGCGCTCTCATGATAATCTCAGGAAAGCTTTTCTACATAATCTACCGCCAGCAGTGGAGCAGAGAATGCGTGATTATATTCTTAATCACGAAGGTTCTTCTGGTCAGAAGCTTGCTTTTGATCAAATTGTTCGACTGGCCAATGAGCATTACAATGAGCTCAGGGCGGAGCAGAGCTTTGTTGATGGGCCAGAAGTGATTAACATCTCTCAAGTGAATACCAATCATGGAGGATCGGCTTGGAGTGAAGTGGTGAAGAGATTCGTACCGAAGAGGACATCTGCTCAAAAAAATCAAACGTCACCGACAAAGAGAAACGAAAAACCCTCTAAGGCGCTACGTAATAACGGAAGCCCTAAGACGGGAAGAAAACCAACTAATGACAATCGTGGGAAGTTTTGCCACTATTGTGGTAAAAATAACCACACACTTGATGACTGTTTTCTGTTTCAAAATATTTGTTCTTACTGCAGGAAACAGGGACATCAGAGGGAGGACTGCCGTATTCTGAAGCAGAGGAAGGAGGAGAGTCAGCCCTCAGCTAAACAGACTTCCCCAGTTTGTCCACTTTGTTCAGCGGGACATCTTGGGAAGGATTGCACCAATAAAGGCAATTCCTCAGAAGGTCAACGGGAAGCACCGAAACCTCAAAGGAATAATCTGGGTGCACGCCCAAGGACATGTACTGCCTGTAATGGTAGTCATGAGCCGGGTGCATGCAGTGGTTCATCTTTAAACTAAGTAGCTCCGTAGCTGAGGGTCAAGCTATGGAGAACGGTGAATCAAGAACTGATCCATTACAGGGTGCTGTTCAAACGAGTTCTGCTTCTGACGAGATAATTCAGATAAATTTCAATCATCTGGATAGCCAACCACTCTTAGTCAACGTCTCTATTGAGGGGTATTCTGACAAGACTTTCAACTGTCTAGTGGATAATGGCGCTTGTGTCAATCTTATTAGGTCGTCAGTGGTAGAATCTTTGTCAGATTTGGAAGTATATTCTTCTCCTATAAGAGCTATCAGTGGGTTAGGCCACAAGACTATTAACGTGTCACAAATGGTTAATCTTAGTCTGCGCTTTCTTGGTGGTTTCATAACCAAGCTGGATGACTTTTTGGTAGTTCCATCCGAGTTCTTGCAAGAATCCTTAGTTCTCGGGGTTCCTCTCTTGAGGACAAATAATCTTCTTCCTGATATGTCTACTTATCAATTGCTATGCAGGGAGGGAGATAGGTTCCGGGTGGTGGCTTCTGATTCCACTAGGGATGCTAACGGCGTGATGGTTCATACTGGGGAGAATATTGAATTGAAGGGGCATCAGTGCGGGCTGGTTTCAGTAAACTTAGCTAGCTGCTCATATTCTCGGGATTTTTTCATCTTGGAGGGAATTCAGGAGGGTAATCTGGAGGTTCTCTCTGGGGTTATTGCGATGCAAGATCATCAAGTTGTAGCACTATTCAATCATAGTGAAGTCTTCACGTTTTGTACCGAAAGGGTATACCTTGGGAATGGCTGTTCCAGTTGAAACATCCAATATCTTGATTAATAGTGTCAACGTGGAGAAGGACGCCGACAGCCGGGAGTCTCAAAAGTTTTGGACGCAGGACAGAATTTACGAGGAGTTTCAGTTTTCCGCAATTCCAGTGGACGACTCCCAGAAGAGCAGACTCTGTGATCTTTTGTTGAAGTATTCTTCCGTGCTTAGCACCGGCGATGATGATGTGGGACTCGCAAGGAATGTTCAACACCAGATAGAGTTGACTACTGATCGCCCTGTTCACGTGCCAGTAAGACGATTTCAAGGACCACTTTCCCAAGAGATTGAACGGCAATGCCGGGAGTTGGAAGAAGGCGGAATTATCCGGAAGAGTAGGTCACCTTATTCTGCTCCTGTTGTCCCTGTCCGCAAAAAGGATGGTTCTCTACGTTTATGTTTAGACTACCGTGCTCTCAACAGGGTAACCAAAAGTGACGCTTTTCCATTGCCAAACCTTATTGACTCGATATATAATATGTCGGGCGCGAAATTCTTTACGACAATCGATTTGGTACGAGGATATTATCAGATTGAGATGGCTGAGGATAGTATTGAGAAGACGGCATTTTCCACCCCGCTATCGCATTACGAGTTCCTCAGAATGCCATTTGGTGTGAAAGGCGGGCCGGCCACTTTCCAAAGAGGCATGATGCTGGCCTTATCTGGTATTCCATGGTCAGAAGTAATGGCTTACTTAGATGATATTATAATTCGTTCTGAGACTTTCGAGCAGCATATTCTATCTTTGGAAAAAGCTTTAAGAGCGCTACATGTAAACGGGTTCAAATTAAAGCCCAAAAAGACTAAATTGTGCCGAGAGTCAGTGGAATTCTTGGGCCACCTTATCAGTGGTCAGGGTATTCTTCCACTGGAGAAGAATCTGTCAGGAGCTTTGAATTTCCCAGTTCCCACCACTGTCAAACAGCTACGGCAGTTTTTGGGAATGGTGAACTTTTACCGTCGGCATATTCCTGATTGTTCTGCAATTAGCAAGCCCCTGTCTTGTCAGACAGGAGGACGAGTAGTAAATTGGACGCCGGAATGTCAGACGGCTTTTGATAAGCTTAAGTCTGCTCTGGTGAGTCCCACCGTACTGACATTTCCAGATTATAGTCAGGATTCGCCCCCATTAGAACTCTATGTTGATGCTTCAGACATCGGAAGTGGAGCTGTTCTGTCACAACAGAAAGAGGGTGAATCCAGACCTATAGCCTATATTTCAATGACCTTTTCTAAAGCACAACAAAGTTATTCTACCGTGGAACGGGAATTAGCTGCTCTACGTTGGGCAGTCAAGGCGTTGAGACCATTCTTGTGCAACGAAAAGAAGTTTATTATTTATAGCGATCATGAACCTCTTCAATATTTGCATAACATGTCAGCAGCAGATGGTCGCATCGCTAGGACACTAAATGAATTAAGCGCGTACAATTTCGAAATAAGGCACATAAGCGGGAATAAGAATATTCTTGCTGATGCTTTGTCGCGTTCGCCAGTCCCTACAGAGGATTTGGAAAATTCTAATGCTGTGGTTGAAGAAGTGGATGATTGTATTACGAATCAGTCATTTATTCCAGCTGGGTTTAAACAGGTGGAGGTACCTGGAGGAGGGGATTCTCTGTTCCGGTGCTTATCCCTGTGGTTGGAAGGGACTGAGCAAGGTCATGCAGAGATCAGAGAGGTAGTTATCGGGGAAATGTTGAAAGATCCTCGTAAGTATAATCTGCAAGGACGAAATACACTAAAAAGATTAAGGTTAATGAAATACCCTGGTCAGATGCCTGTTCCTGAGGCTATTCATGCGTTTACACAATTGAGTAAGTGTAGGGTTTTAGTTTATTTTAACACCCCAATACCTATGATTTATGGTAATGATTCTGATTCTAATATATGTCATTTAAAATGTGTTTCTGGGGTACATTATAATCTTCTTGTTCCATTTAGTCATGAAACTGAGCAGGTTAAAGTCAATATGATCAATATACCTCCAATAAAGCTAGTAAAAATTAATAATGATAATGTGCTAGATGATAGGGATAATCTTCTTTCACTGTCCTCTTTTTCTATAGATAGTGAGCTTATTCTTAAGGAACAAAAGAAAGATTCCCTGTTAAAAAATTTATTGAGAGTAGTTAAAAATCATACCCCTGTAGCTCAATGGAGTAAGGTTTTAAAACTGTATAAATCAGTTCATAACAAAATCTATATAGAGGGTGGTATTCTATGTATTGATGTAAATAATAGGAAAAAATATATTGTCCCTTTCTCTTTCTTAATATCTATGGTCTCCCAAATACATTATGAGTATGGTCATTTAGGACGCAATAAATTGATATTTCTTATTTATGAGGAGTTGTGGAATCCTAGGGTAGTCCAGGTAGTCTCGGACATTTGCCGTTCATGTTCACAGTGCCAGCAAAATAAAAATAATCCTAATACGATAAAACCCCCTATGTTAAAAATCTCATCTTCTTATCCTTTTGATTTGTTGGCCGTTGATTTATTGCAGTTGCCCCGTACCCATAGAAATAATAAATACTGCTTAGTAGCTATTGACCATTTTTCAAAATTTATCTCTATAGTGCCCCTAAGTAATAAAACTAGTGTTTCAGTCGCTAATGCTTTCAAGTACAAACTCTTGCCATTTTTACCGTATATTCCTGATCGCCTTTTGAGTGATCGTGGGCTGGAATTTATGGGGGAACCATTTAATAAGGTATTGAAAGAATTCGGAATTTCACATGTATTAATTTCTAGTCATATGCCACAAGGTAACGGAGTGACGGAAAGGGTTAATCGCACTTTGTTGCAAACTTTGCGAATGTTGGCACAGGATAATCCTGCATCATGGGATGATAAGTTGCCTCAGGCGGTTATTCTGTATAATAATACATGGCATTCGGCTATTGATGCTACACCGAGTGATATTCTTTTAAAGCATGCACATGATTTTTCAAGGAGTCCCTGTTTGCAAAAGTACTGGCGTGAACCAGCTTCCCGTTTTGCACCCTTTAAGGAAGGAGAAAAGGTGGCTTTTAAGACGCACCATCAGGGTGATTTGGTGTCTAATAAATTTAAGACTCGTTTTACGGGACCTTTCATTATTCTTCACGTACATTCTAACGACCTGTCCTATGTTATATCTCGCTATCCATTTTGTTCGCAGAATAAACAACTTTCCGCTCATTATTCTCAGCTGCGGCCTTGGGTGGATGTTCCCAGGTATTTGTTGCGGAATCCGTATTTTAAAAGCTTGATGCTGGGGATGAGTGAGGAGAGAGAGGATGCGACAGAGGAGATTGGTGTGGAAAGCATTGCCAAGGTTGAAGGAGGCGTTAGAGGAAGTGCAGGAGGATTTGTTTGACGCACCAGAGTTGGGAGAAGTCGAGTCGGACTTTTGCGGATTTGACGTAACACCATTTTCTGAATCTGAGTATTCTTTGCTACCTAATTTGCAAGAATTACAGGAGCAATTTGATAGGGTTAATAAGCCCATCTTAACAGCCCAACTGTCTAAGGTTAGTAAGGAATTATCGGACATGGTGGAGGAGTCTTTTGGCATGTCGGAAGGCTCAACTTCTGAAAGGGTAGAGAGAAATAGTCATGTGAGAAGGGATGCTTCAATGTCGGTGGCGGAGCCGGATGACTTTAGAATACCGTTTCGCAGCTTTGCATTATACAGCGGTGCCTTATAAGGGCAGGAGGTTGTCATTTAATAATCCCCGTGTAGTCTTCGTGCCATCAACAGAAAGTTCAGAGAAGCAAAGTTCATTGGGAGAGTCTCGAGGATCTGAGGGATACTAAGTGTGTTAGATCTTTTAGGAGTATCCTCCGATGCAGTAGAGTTTGAGGGGTTCAGTCCTCAGGTGGAGAATTTGCTTAGACCATCGCCGCAAAATTGTTCTCTGGGATTGGAATATTCTATTGATTCTTCCCTGAGTGAGCATGAAAGTGCGGTGGCGGAGAGTATTATGGGAGAGTATTTGAACGATTCATACCGAGTAGAATCCGAAGCGCAGGAATCTGAGCCGGAGCAAACTTGTATGATAAGTAACCATCCATATACACGTTCTAGGGGGCGGGTGTATGATTATCCACACATCATGCATAAGCCTCTGGAGTATCAAAGGTCGGACCAGTAATTGGTATATTGTTTCAATAGTGCCATGGTTCTTTAATTGAAATTTTAATAAATTTTTTAAAAATATAAATATTATTCATGTATTTGTTTTTATGATATTATCACCAATGTAAAATTTCTAAGACCCTGTATGCCCTTTCAGATGAAGAATATTCTGATCATCGGTGACTCCGAAGCTTCAGTTTTTCGGAGGGCGGCGGCGGAGTTGGAGCAGAGGTTTCGGATTACGATCCAGGTGGATTCTTGTCCAGGACGGAGTATTCTGCAAAGTGGGGAGGCGTTAAAGGCAGCTTTTACGGCGAGGATAGATGTCGTCCTCTTGATGGGCATTACTTCTTTGGCCTGGAGGAAGGTTCCATTGGAGGGAGCGCCTGGGGTCAGTTTAATTACTTGGGACCCAGATGCCAATTGGAACGGGATTCCAGGGTTCATGAAAGATATGTTGGATCATTGTACGTTGCGTAATCGGCATGTAATGATCTATTTGGTACTGCCTAGTGTTAAAAACATATATCAGTACAATGCCCATATTCTTGCTAAAAACAACAATGAGCAGTACATCAAGCTCATGGAAAAAGATCATCGCTTCCAAAAGGAATATTCTGTTCAGGAAAGCGAGGGAAGTGTATTCTCAGTCGTTGTCATTAAAGAATGACTCTGCTTATTCGTGGTTTCCGAAGCATATTCTGATGATGAACCACGCTTTTAATAACTACGTGGACACCGTCTTGTGCTTACCAACACGTGCGGGACCACATGCTCAGTTCTTGCGGGGAAGCCGGCCGGAGTTTCAATTTGTGGAGATGTTGCATGATGGGTTACATTATACACCATTGTGCGTGTACCATTTCTTTGATTCTCTTCGTTGGTTGGGGCGATGGTTGGTTCTTCGTGGGAAAAATGGGTCGTCTCCAGCTGCAACGGTGGCTGCCTCTGTTCCTTCTTCTGCCGTTGACCCAAGTCATACGAACCCGAGTACATCTGAGGATGGGCAGGTGACAGGTTCTCCCACTGTCATACCTGTAGAAACATTGGTGGCAGTTTCGCCTTCTGTGTCTCCGGGAGGATCGTCAGTCAACCTTCTCCTGGAACAGGATCCTGTTGAGCCGCAAGAAGAGGTTTCGCAGACTGCGAATCTTTTCACGGAAAGGCATATTCTGGACTTACCTCCGGATCCGGTGGCTACACCACCTATGGCCATTCAGAGTATGTTGCCTGTCGTGCGAAGTCCAACCAGAGGTAATATGCGTGGACGAGAGACTATCACGTCCAGGGTGTTGCAGCTCAAGGATCTGATGGAGTTTCAACCATCATCCGGAGTATTCTTGAAAGCTCAAGAGACTACTCACATCCCGTCTCATTGGAGTGAGGAGCTTGAGAGGTTGGAAACACCCAGTGAACAGGAGTCGTCGAGGGCTGTACCTAGTTCAATGTCTGCCCCTTTGGTATTATTACATACTTTACCAGAGGCAAAGGAACGTCAGCTATGGTTCTATTTACAGGGACTGGAACGTTGCTTGGTACCAGAGGAAGCGAGTGCTGCCCTGCGATGGGATATTCTGACAAGGGCTCAACAGATGTTGGAGTGGATGAAAGAAGGGAAGACTGATCCTCCTGGGTCATAGGTGTATTCTGTATTATCATTATGCAGGAAGGCATATTCTGTATGTACAAGAGAATTTTTTGTTTTTTTATATATCATAAATAGATCTGTTTTGCCGAAAGAACAGATATATAAGGTTCTTATGACATGAAAAAGATAAAGATAAATTTTATTTTGTATTCTATTATCACTATTTTATAGTGGAGATTTAATAAAGAATTTTTTTTGTTTCATTTTTGCGTTATATATATTTTGAGCTCATGTTGTAAAGCTCCGTTTTACATTACTATATTTTTCGAATTGGGTATACATTACTTTTTGTTAATATTCTTATTTATATAGTATTTTTCATATCTTTGAATTTAACCTTATGGCTAATGTTGTGAAGCCATAAGGGTAGTATTATTATGCAATTCGCATTTTGGCTAATGTTGTAAAGCCTTGATGTTGATATTAAGGTTTCCTTCTATTTTATTGGCTAATGTTGTAAAGCCAATTTGATAATATTTTTGTATTTTTTTTATATATTCTGTGCCTTAATGCAATAGCGTAGAGCCTTGGCGGGACTCGGGAACTCGTTGGGTTGTTTACATTTTGCTGGTGCCTGAAGCGAGAACAATCTCGGCGGCTGCTTTTTGTATTCTTTAAAAATGACCTCATTTTTAGTGGGGGGTAATGTAAGGGGCTGGCTGCTGCCGAGTATATTTTTCTCGTTTCAGGTTGCATGGAGTATTCTCGGAAGAATAGTCTTGCCTGCTTGTTGCTTGGCTGTTATGTGTTTACTCTGGCTATCATGGGATCCCCAAAATTAATATGCCTGTGCCATGTCATGGATTGGAGAGCATGATGGGAGATTGACATTAACGTGTTTATTCTTTAGATGCGTTAATGTTATTCTCCTATGTTAAATTTATTTATTTGCTTATTATTTTTTCGCTTGTGCTAATAGTAAAATCTTATGAGCTATTCGTTCCCATTTCAGGCAATATTTAAAACAGGTTGATATTATACAATTTAAGCAAGTTGCGATTGTCAAGACGACGGCATATTACCCTTACAAGGGTAGGTTTGGTATTCTTTATGATTTTTATTATTTAATTTATTATATGTTAAGATCATTTTTATTAAGGTGTGGCACTGGGGTAATTGTTTGTAATTCCCACAGGTGCCAGTCTAGGGTCTTATTGCCTATTAATCTGAAATCTTGAGAGCGAGTAAACATTCAGGTCTTGTTCTGAGTGAGCAGTACTGGCTATAGTATTCTACATATGGTCTGAAATAATTGTAATCCATGTACAACGCCATATATTCTATAAGAATTGACTCCTTACGTGAGGTGTAGAAAACTAATCCTAGAGTCATTACCAGCTGTAATCTCAGTCATCATTCACATTCCGGCTGGCCTGTCATAATCTAGTCCGCAATTGTGGGTGTATACTCAATACTGGAGAAGTTCCGGTCTCGCCAGGTTATTCTATGATAACTCAATCTAGATAAAGATAAGTTAAATCGCGTCTCTTAATATCGACTTTATCATAAAATTATTTTTATACTTGTATATTCTTCCATTGAAGAGTATTAATTTATATTATATACATATTCTATATTGTGTTTAAATTACTATTTATTTTTGGGTATTAAATAATCTATATTTTTTTTTATTGAATTATATATTTTTATACATTTTTGCTCAGTGTTTCATTACGTAGTATAGTCTCCTAAAGTACACGATTTGGAAGATCCGGCCATATCGAACCTGAGTGGTTCTTAGTTCCGTTGAGCAATCGAGGTGAGCGGGCGCTCACTAGCCTCCTTAGTCGTCCCCCTTTCTTTCTGACCATCTAAGGTCGATCGGTTTTTTCTGTTCGGCTAGGGGCAGGTGTCGTCTATCCACTTGCCTTAACATATATATATATATATATATATATATATATATATATATATATATATATATATATATATATATATATATAATATATATATTATATATATATATATATTGCCTTATAACGAAGAATATAACAATAAAGACGACAACAAAAAAAAAATAAATATATATATATGTACATAATAATAATAATAATAATAATAATAATAATAATAATAATAATAATAATAATAATAATAATAACAATACAATAACAATAAATAATAATAATAATAATAATATATTAAAATTATGTATATAACTACAATTTAACATAACACGAGTTGGTAAAGGTTAAAACTATTTTGACTTGAACACTCCGAGAAGAAAGAACAAAATGAATCAAACTCAGTAAACTATCACTGAAGGTAACTGAGTTAAAGGGAACAGATACACGAACACATTCAAACTATATAACATGCACATACGCAACACATAGACATACAAACATACACCTTCACATATCCATATATACATACACAAATACCTATCATATTTGCTATCATTTTTATAACAAAAATAAAGCTTAAAAGAAGCAACTTAATTCATAATAATATATATATATATATATATATATATATATATATATATATATATATATATATATATATATATATATATATATATATATATATATATATATATATATATATATATATATATATATATATATATATATATATATATATATATATATATATACGTATAGCTTTTTAGGAAAACTAACACACTCTAAGAAGATGCAACACCAGCAATGCAATTTTTCTTCATATAGCGAACAATCACAAAATAAACTAGATTGATGCAACATTTTTATTTTCATCAAAGTCAAAAAATCTAAACAGATTCATTGAAGCATTTTTTATTAAAACTCTAGATAATTTCAATTCTTCTTCAGGCTTTTTTGATATAGACACCATTCTTTTAGGTTATTTGAAGAGCATTTTTAAAAAAAGTTTTTCCACATGCGCAATAGGTGTCAGATTTGGTATCCTTGATGTTAAATAATTTTTTATTTTTTGAACTTCTGGCAACGTGAAGCTTCTTACTTTTGTTTTTTGTCTTCTGTCCTCAGTTACGCTGAATGAGAGGAAAGAGTTAGTTTCCTGAAACGTTCGTGGCTCTTTTATCCTTGTTACCTGTTATTTTCTTTTTTATTTATTGTTCCCTTCGTTTTAACTTTTTATTTATTGTTTTATAATTAGTGGTATTATATATATATATATTATATATATATATATATATATATATATATATATATATATATATATATATATATATATATATATATATATATATATATATATATATATATATATATATATATATATATATATATATATTAGGGATGGAGTGAAGTATCGGTATCGGTAAGTATCGGTATATTTTTCGGGTATCGGGTATCGGTACCTGTAAATTTTTAGGTATCGGTATCGATAAAAATTTTGGTATCTCTCCATCCATATATATATATATATATATATATATATATATATATATATATATATATATATATATATATATATATATATATATATATATATATATATATATATATATATATATATATATATATATATATATATATATATTATGTCTCCTGAGGTGGGTAAAGACCAGAGACCTACTAATTTCCATCAGAGTTGGGACAATATCGGAACCTAATCGTTAAACACCGACATGCATCGATACACGGCGCGTGCAAGTGTGCAGGTCAAAAGAAGTTGTGAAAAGAAAAAAGGGAGTATGTTCCAGACTTTACCAGTAGAGTACATTTAAGATTAGGCATAGCGGTTAAGTCTGGGGTCAAACAGTTGGACAGAGAAAGGATAAGACTGTGTAGAAAGGCGTGTTAGAAAAGCGTGTTCTCAGTGGAGGAGAAAAGCAATGGGAGAGTTCAGAAGAGCAGTGTCTATTGTACTAGCAACAGTATAGAGTGAGTTACGCAACAGTTCTACGGGCAGAAAGAGACTGGAGAGAATTAGTGAGGAAGGAAGAGTTGCTAAGACGAAAAGCCAGACTCCACCTTGGCAAGGAGAACTGCGTGAGTGGAACTACCCCAGATGTGTGAGGCGTATTCCATACAGGGGAGAACAACGCCCCTATAAAGAGAAAGCAACTTGAATTGCGTAAAAAAAATCACGAAGGCGCAACAAAACACCCAACCTCTTAGAAGCCTGCTTATATAGAGAAGTAATGTGATCCTTCCAAGAAAGATCACTAGAGAAAGAATATTAAGGACAGATGAAAGCTTGATTAGTGTGTTTTCGAAGATGATGTTATAGTTTTGTGGAACATAGTGTCGAGTAGAGATATGGAGGAACTGAGATGCTTTTTCTTCCTCAATTTGAATGCGAGAAAAATCAGAGGTCAGAAGTTCCAAGGCC
>SEYY01000777.1:79469-96969 GCA_009176605.1 Armadillidium nasatum
AACGGGTTCAAATTAAAGCCCAAAAAGACTAAATTGTGCCGAGAGTCAGTGGAATTCTTGGGCCACCTTATCAGTGGTCAGGGTATTCTTCCACTGGAGAAGAATCTGTCGGGAGCTTTGAATTTCCCAGTTCCCACCACTGTCAAACAGCTACGGCAGTTTTTGGGAATGGTGAACTTTTACCGTCGGCATATTCCTGATTGTTCTGCAATTAGCAAGCCCCTGTCTTGTCAGACAGGAGGAAGAGTAGTAAATTGGACGCCGGAATGTCAGACGGCTTTTGATAAGCTTAAGTCTGCTCTGGTGAGTCCCACCGTACTGACATTTCCAGACTATAGTCAGGATTCGCCCCCATTAGAACTCTATGTTGATGCTTCGGACATCGGAAGTGGAGCTGTTCTGTCACAACAGAAAGAGGGTGAATCCAGACCTATAGCGTATATTTCAATGACCTTTTCTAAAGCACAACAAAGTTATTCTACCGTGGAACGGGAATTAGCTGCTCTACGTTGGGCAGTCAAGGCGTTGAGACCATTCTTGTGCAACGAAAAGAAGTTTATTATTTATAGCGATCATGAACCTCTTCAATATTTGCATAACATGTCAGCAGCAGATGGTCGCATCGCTAGGACACTAAATGAATTAAGCGCGTACAATTTCGAAATAAGGCACATAAGCGGGAATAAGAATATTCTTGCTGATGCTTTGTCGCGTTCGCCAGTCCCTACAGAGGATTTGGAAAATTCTAATGCTGTGGTTGAAGAAGTGGATGATTGTATTACGAATCAGTCATTTATTCCAGCTGGGTTTAAACAGGTGGAGGTACCTGGAGGAGGGGATTCTCTGTTCCGGTGCCTATCCCTGTGGTTGGAAGGGACTGAGCAAGGTCATGCAGAGATCAGAGAGGTAGTTATCGGGGAAATGTTGAAAGATCCTCGTAAGTATAATCTGCAAGGACGAAATACACTAAAAAGATTAAGGTTAATGAAATACCCTGGTCAGATGCCTGTTCCTGAGGCTATTCATGCGTTTACACAATTGAGTAAGTGTAGGGTTTTAGTTTATTTTAACACCCCAATACCTATGATTTATGGTAATGATTCTGATTCTAATATATGTCATTTAAAATGTGTTTCTGGGGTACATTATAATCTTCTTATTCCATTTAGTCATGAAACTGAGCAGGTTAAAGTCAATATGATCAATATACCTCCAATAAAGCTAGTAAAAATTAATAATGATAATGTGCTAGATGATAGGGATAATCTTCTTTCACTGTCCTCTTTTTCTATAGATAGTGAGCTTATTCTTAAGGAACAAAAGAAAGATTCCCTGTTAAAAAATTTATTGAGAGTAGTTAAAAATCATACCCCTGTAGCTCAATGGAGTAAGGTTTTAAAACTGTATAAACCAGTTCATAAGAAAATCTATATAGAAGGTGGTATTCTATGTATTGATGTAAATAATAGGAAAAAATATATTGTCCCTTTCTCTTTCTTAATATCTATGGTCTCCCAAATACATTATGAGTATGGTCATTTAGGACGCAATAAATTGATATTTCTTATTTATGAGGAGTTGTGGAATCCTAGGGTAGTCCAGGTAGTCTCGGACATTTGCCGTTCATGTTCACAGTGCCAGCAAAATAAAAATAATCCTAATACGATAAAACCCCCTATGTTAAAAATTTCATCTTCTTATCCTTTTGATTTGTTGGCCGTTGATTTATTGCAGTTGCCCCGTACCCATAGAAATAATAAATACTGTTTAGTAGCTATTGACCATTTTTCAAAATTTATCTCTATAGTGCCCCTAAGTAATAAAACTAGTGTTTCAGTCGCTAATGCTTTCAAGTACAAACTCTTGCCATTTTTACCGTATATTCCTGATCGCCTTTTGAGTGATCGTGGGCTGGAATTTATGGGGGAACCATTTAATAAGGTATTGAAAGAATTCGGAATTTCACATGTATTAATTTCTAGTCATATGCCACAAGGTAACGGAGTGACGGAAAGGGTTAATCGCACTTTGTTGCAAACTTTGCGAATGTTGGCACAGGATAATCCTGCATCATGGGATGATAAGTTGCCTCAGGCGGTTATTCTGTATAATAATACATGGCATTCGGCTATTGATGCTACACCGAGTGATATTCTTTTAAAGCATGCACATGATTTTTCAAGGAGTCCCTGTTTGCAAAAGTACTGGCGTGAACCAGCTTCCCGTTTTGCACCCTTTAAGGAAGGAGAAAAGGTGGCTTTTAAGACGCACCATCAGGGTGATTTGGTGTCTAATAAATTTAAGACTCGTTTTACGGGACCTTTCATTATTCTTCACGTACATTCTAACGACCTGTCCTATGTTATATCTCGCTATCCATTTTGTTCGCAGAATAAACAACTTTCCGCTCATTATTCTCAGCTGCGGCCTTGGGTGGATGTTCCCAGGTATTTGTTGCGGAATCCGTATTTTAAAAGCTTGATGCTGGGGATGAGTGAGGGAGAGAGAGGATGCGACAGAGGAGATTGGTGTGGAAGCATTGCCAAGGTTGAAGGAGGCGTTAGAGGAAGTGCAGGAGGATTTGTTTGACGCACCAGAGTTGGGAGAAGTCGAGTCGGACTTTTGCGGATTTGACGTAACACCATTTTCTGAATCAGAGTATTCTTTGCTACCTAATTTGCAAGAATTACAGGAGCAATTTGATAGGGTTAATAAGCCCATCTTAACAGCCCAATTGACTAAGGTTAGTAAGGAATTATCGGATATGGTGGAGGAGTCTTTTGGCATGTCGGAAGGCTCAACTTCTGAAAGGGTAGAGAGAAATAGTCATGTGAGAAGGGATGCTTCAATGTCGGTGGCGGAGCCGGATGACTTTAGAATACCGTTCGCAGCTTTGCATTATACAGCGGTGCCTTATAAGGGCAGGAGGTTGTCATTTAATAATCCCCGTGTAGTCTTCGTGCCATCAACAGAAAGTTCAGAGAAGCAAAGTTCATTGGGAGAGTCTCGAGGATCTGAGGGATACTAAGTGTGTTAGATCTTTTAGGAGTATCCTCCGATGCAGTAGAGTTTGAGGGGTTCAGTCCTCAGGTGGAGAATTTGCTTAGACCATCGCCGCAAAATTGTTCTCTGGGATTGGAATATTCTATTGATTCTTCCCTGAGTGAGCATGAAAGTGCGGTGGCGGAGAGTATTATGGGAGAGTACTTGAACGATTCATACCGAGTAGAATCCGAAGCGCAGGAATCTGAGCCGGAGCAAACTTAGTATGATAAGTAACCATCCATATACACGTTCTAGGGGGCGGGTGTATGATTATCCACACATCATGCATAAGCCTCTGGAGTATCAAAGGTCGGACCAGTAATTGGTATATTGTTTCAATAGTGCCATGGTTCTTTAATTGAAATTTTAATAAATTTTTTAAAAAAATATAAATATTATTCATGTATTTGTTTTTATGATATTATCACCAATGTAAAATTTCTAAGACCCTGTATGCCCTTTCAGATGAAGAATATTCTGATCATCGGTGACTCCGAAGCTTCAGTTTTTCGGAGGGCGGCGGCGGAGTTGGAGCAGAGGTTTCGGATTACGATCCAGGTGGATTCTTGTCCAGGACGGAGTATTCTGCAAAGTGGGGAGGCGTTAAAGGCAGCTTTTACGGCGAGGATAGATGTCGTCCTCTTGATGGGCATTACTTCTTTGGCCTGGAGGAAGGTTCCATTGGAGGGAGCGCCTGGGGTCAGTTTAATTACTTGGGACCCAGATGCCAATTGGAACGGGATTCCAGGGTTCATGAAAGATATGTTGGATCATTGTACGTTGCGTAATCGGCATGTAATGATCTATTTGGTACTGCCTAGTGTTAAAAACATATATCAGTACAATGCCCATATTCTTGCTAAAAACAACAATGAGCAGTACATCAAGCTCATGGAAAAAGATCATCGCTTCCAAAAGAATATTCTGTTCAGGAAAGCGAGGGAAGTGTATTCTCAGTCGTTGTCATTAAAGAATGACTCTGCTTATTCGTGGTTTCCGAAGCATATTCTGATGATGAACCACGCTTTTAATAACTACGTGGACACCGTCTTGTGCTTACCAACACGTGCGGGACCACATGCTCAGTTCTTGCGGGGAAGCCGGCCGGAGTTTCAATTTGTGGAGATGTTGCATGATGGGTTACATTATACACCATTGTGCGTGTACCATTTCTTTGATTCTCTTCGTTGGTTGGGGCGATGGTTGGTTCTTCGTGGGAAAAATGGGTCGTCTCCAGCTGCAACGGTGGCTGCCTCTGTTCCTTCTTCTGCCGTTGACCCAAGTCATACGAACCCGAGTACATCTGAGGATGGGCAGGTGACAGGTTCTCCCACTGTCATACCTGTGGAAACATTGGTGGCAGTTTCGCCTTCTGTGTCTCCGGGAGGATCGTCAGTCAACCTTCTACTGGAACAGGATCCTGTTGAGCCGCAAGAAGAGGTCTCGCAGACTGCGAATCTTTTCACGGAAAGGCATATTCTGGACTTACCTCCGGATCCGGTGGCTACACCACCTATGGCCATTCAGAGTATGTTGCCTGTCGTGCGAAGTCCAACCAAGAGGTAATATGCGTGGACGAGAGACTATCACGTCCAGGGTGTTGCAGCTCAAGGATCTGATGGAGTTTCAACCATCATCCGGAGTATTCTTGAAAGCTCAAGAGACTACTCACATCCCGTCTCATTGGAGTGAGGAGCTTGAGAGGTTGGAAACACCCAGTGAACAGGAGTCGTCGAGGGCTGTACCTAGTTCAATGTCTGCCCCTTTGGTATTATTACATACTTTACCAGAGGCAAAGGAACGTCAGCTATGGTTCTATTTACAGGGACTGGAACGTTGCTTGGTACCAGAGGAAGCGAGTGCTGCCCTGCGATGGGATATTCTGACAAGGGCTCAACAGATGTTGGAGTGGATGAAAGAAGGGAAGACTGATCCTCCTGGGTCATAGGTGTATTCTGTATTATCATTATGCAGGAAGGCATATTCTGTATGTACAAGAGAATTTTTTGTTTTTTTTTATATATAATAAATAGATCTGTTTTGCCGAAAGAACAGATATATAAGGTTCTTATGACATGAAAAAGATAAAGATAAATTTTATTTTGTATTCTATTATCACTATTTTATAGTGGAGATTAAATAAAGAATTTTTTTTGTTTCATTTTTGCGTTATATATATTTTGAGCTCATGTTGTAAAGCTCCGTTTTACATTACTATATTTTTCGAATTGGGTATACATTACTTTTTGTTAACCTATTCTTATTTATATAGTATTATTCATATCTTTGAATTTAACCTTATGGCTAATGTTGTGAAGCCATAAGGGTAGTATTATTATGCAATTCGCATTTTGGCTAATGTTGTAAAGCCTTGATGTTGATATTAAGGTTTCCTTCTATTTTATTGGCTAATGTTGTAAAGCCAATTTGATAATATTTTTGTATTTTTTTTATATATTCTGTGCCTTAATGCAATAGCGTAGAGCCTTGGCGGGACTCGGGAACTCGTTGGGTTGTTTACATTTTGCTGGTGCCTGAAGCGAGAACAATCTCGGCGGCTGCTTTTTGTATTCTTTAAAAATGACCTCATTTTTAGTGGGGGGTAATGTAAGGGGCTGGCTGCTGCCGAGTATATTTTTCTCGTTTCAGGTTGCATGGAGTATTCTCGGAAGAATAGTCTTACCTGCTTGTGGCTTGGCTGTTATGTGTTTATTCTGGCTATCGTGGGATCCCCAAAATTAATATGCCTGTGCCATGTTCATGGATTGGAGAGCATGATGGGAGATTGACATTAACGTGTTTATTCTTTAGATGCGTTAATGTTATTCTCCTATGTTAAATTTATTTATTTACTTTTATTATTTATTTCGCTTGTGCTAATAGTAAAATCTTATGAGCTATCGTTCCCATTTCAGGCAATATTTAAAACAGGTTGATATTATACAATTTAAGCAAGTTGCGATTGTCAAGACGACGGCATATTACCCTTACAAGGGTAGGTTGGGTATTCTTTATGATTTTTATTATTTAATTTATTATATGTTAAGATCAATTTTTATTAAGGTGTGGCACTGGGGTAATTGTTTGTAATTCCCACAGGTGCCAGTCTAGGGTCTTATTGCCTATTAATCTGAAATCTTGAGATCGAGTAAACATTCAGGTCTTGTTCTGAGTGAGCAGTACTGGCTATAGTATTCTACATATGGTCTGAAATAATTGTAATCCATGTACAACGCCATATATTCTATAAGAATTGACTCCTTACGTGAGGTGTAGAAAACTAATCTAGAGTCATTACCAGCTGTAATCTCAGTCATCATTCACATTCCGGCTGGCCTGTCATAATCTAGTCCGCAATTGTGGGTGTATACTCAATACTGGAGAAGTTCCGGTCTCGCCAGGTTATTCTATGATAACTCAATCTAGATAAAGATAAGTTAAATCGCGTCTCTTAATATCGACTTTATCATAAAATTATTTTTATACTTGTATATTCTTCCATTGAAGAGTATTAATTTATATTATATACATATTCTATATTGTGTTTAAATTACTATTTATTTTTGGGTATTAAATAATCTATATTTTTTTTATTGAATTATATATTTTTATACGTTTTTGCTCAGTGTTTCATTACGTAGTATAGTCTCCTAAAGTACACGATTTGGAAGATCCGGCCATATCGAACCTGAGTGGTTCTTAGTTCCGTTGAGCAATCGAGGTGAGCGGGCGCTCACTAGCCTCCTTAGTCGTCCCCCTTTCTTTCTGACCATCTAAGGTCGATCGGTTTTTTTCTGTTCGGCTAGGGGCAGGTGTCGTCTATCCACTTGCCTTAACATATATATATATATATATATATATATATATATATATATATATATATATATATATATATATATTATATATATATATATATATAATATATAATAATATATTAATAATAAATTATTTAAAGTATTACTATCAAATAAGGTTCAGGTGAAGAGAATAAGTAAACAGAATGAACATAATAACGAAGAATAACACAAAAATAACAATAAAGACGACAACAAAAAAAATAAATATATATATATAATAATAATAATAATAATAATAATAATAATAATAATAATAATAATAATAATAATAATAATAATAATAACAATAACAATAATAATAATAATAATAATAATAATATATTAAAATTATGTATATAACTACAATTTAACATAACACGAGTTGGTAAAGGTTAAAACTATTTTGACTTGAACACTCCGAGAAGAAAGAACAAAATGAATCAAACTCAGTAAACTATCACTGAAGGTAACTGAGTTAAAGGGAACAGATACACGAACACATTCAAACTATATAACATGCACATACGCAACACATAGACATACAAACATACACCTTCACATATCCATATATACATACACAAATACCTATCATATTTGCTATCATTTTTATAACAAAAATAAAAAAAAAAAAAAAAAATATAAATAATAATATATATAATATATATATATATATATATATATATATATATATATATATATATATATATATATATATATATATATATATATATATATATATATATATATATATATATATTATATATATATATATATATATATATATATATATATATACGTATAGCTTTTTAGGAACACTAACACACTCTAAGAAGATGCAACACCAGCAATGCAATTTTTCTTCATATAGCGAACAATCACAAAATAAACTAGATTGATGCAACATTTTTATTTTCATCAAAGTCAAAAAATCTAAACAGATTCATTGAAGCATTTTTTTATTAAAACTCTAGATAATTTCAATTCTTCTTCAGGCTTTTTTGATATAGACACCATTCTTTTAGGTTATTTGAAGAGCATTTTTAAAAAAAGTTTTTCCACATGCGCAATAGGTGTCAGATTTGGTATCCTTGATGTTAAATAATTTTTTATTTTTTGAACTTCTGGCAACGTGAAGCTTCTTACTTTTGTTTTTTGTCTTCTGTCCTCAGTTACGCTGAAGAGAGGAAAGAGTTAGTTTCCTGAAACGTTCGTGGCTCTTTTATCCTTGTTACCTGTTATTTTCTTTTTTATTTATTGTTCCCTTCGTTTTAACTTTTTATTTTTTATTGTTTTATAATTAGTGGTTTTAAATTATATATATATATATATATATATATATATATATATATATATATATATATATATATATATATATATATATATATTATATATATATATATATATATATATATATATATATATATATATATATATATATTAGGATGGAGTGAAGTATCGGTATCGGTAAGTATCGGTATATTTTCAGGTATCGGTATCGGTACCTGTAAATTTT
The DNA here is from genome assembly GCA_009176605.1 of Armadillidium nasatum. NCBI lineage: Eukaryota > Metazoa > Arthropoda > Malacostraca > Isopoda > Armadillidiidae > Armadillidium > Armadillidium nasatum. The sequence continues at coordinate 87,864 of SEYY01000777.1, forward strand.
TAGGTATCGGTATCGATAAAAATTTTGGTATCTCTCCATCCATAATATATATATATATATATATATATATATATATATATATATATATATATATATATATATATATATATATATATATATATATATATATATATATATATATATATATATATATATATATATATATATATATATATTATGTCTCCTGAGGTGGGTAAAGACCAGAGACCTACTAATTTCCATCAGAGTTGGGACAATATCGGAACCTAATCGTTAAACACCGACATGCATCGATACACGGCGCGTGCAAGTGTGCAGGTCAAAAGAAGTTGTGAAAAGAAAAAAGGGAGTATGTTCCAGACTTTACCAGTAGAGTACATTTAAGATTAGGCATAGCGGTTAAGTCTGGGGTCAAACAGTTGGACAGAGAAAGGATAAGACTGTGTAGAAAGGCGTGTTAGAAAAGCGTGTTCTCAGTGGAGGAGAAAAAGCAATGGAGAGTTCAGAAAGAGCAGTGTCTATTGTACTAGCAACAGTATAGAGTGAGTTACGCAACAGTTCTACGGGCAGAAAGAGACTGGAGAGAATTAGTGAGGAAGGAAGAGTTGCTAAGACGAAAAGCCAGACTCCACCTTGGCAAGGAGAACTGCGTGAGTGGAACTACCCCAGATGTGTGAGGCGTATTCCATACAGGGGAGAACAACGCCCCTATAAAGAGAAAGCAACTTGAATTGCGTAAAAAAATCACGAAGGCGCAACAAAACACCCAACCTCTTAGGATATAGAGAAGTAATGTGATCCTTCCAAGAAAGATCACTAGAGAATATTAAGGACAGATGAAAGCTTGATTTGTGTGTTTTCGAAGATGATGTTTATAGTTTTGTGGAAAATAGTGTCGAGTAGAGATATGGAGGAACTGAGATTTTGAGGCATTGAAAAAAGAATGCTTTTTCTTCCTCAATTTGAATGCGAGAAAAATCAGAGGTCAGAAGTTCCAAGGCCACCATTCTAGCGTCAGTTAAGTGTTGATGGGAAGGGAGCCATTCAAACTGAAAGGGTGGAGTCATCAGCATAGGATCGGATAGGTAATGAAATAATAGAGAGAAGATTAATGAAAAGTGTAAAAAGTGTTGGGGACAGGACAGAAAAATGAGGAACACCCCTATTAACATAATTAAAGTATGAACGGTGGCCTTCTACAACATCAGCCGTAGAACGACACGGAAAGAAAAATCGAGAGAAGGATAAATTCCGAAAGAGGAAAGTTTGGAAATCAAAGCCCTGTAACAGTCACTATCGATAGCTTTCGAAATATCAAGCAAAATCGCAGAAGATTCACCGAAATGAGGTAGAGCGGAAGACCAAGAGTCAGAGAAAAGATAAAGAAAGATCACCAGTAGAGCGTTTCTTATTGAAGTTATACTGGCGATCAGAGATAAGATTTGAAGAATTGAGATGTTTCCAATTGAGATTCGAAAACTTTAGAAAGAAAGGAAGCTAAAGAAATAGGACGGTAGTTGGAGAGTTGAGAGGGGTCCCCCTTCTTTGAAACAGGCTGAATGAGCGCACGTTTTCAACAAGAAGGGAAGGTTGAAGTAAAAAGACAGAGACGAAATAGTTTACCAAATCAGGGTGGAAGTTCAGAAATAAAAGTTTTGAGAACTGCAAGAGGGATACCATCATGACCAAATGCCTTCTTAGTATTAAGCTCAGAGAGAGCAGAAATGACATCTTTAGAAGAAATTCTAATTTTAGGCATAAATGAGTTGGAAGAGATTGAAGGAGGAGGCATAGCTCCGTAATCGTCTAAGGTTAAATTAGAGGCAAAGTTTGAGCGAAGAGTTCAGCTTTAGAATAAGGTAAAAAGGCAGTTGTCCCAGATGTTAAAGTAGGGAAAGAATAAAAAGCAAAGTTAGAGTTGACATTTTTTTGCAAAATGCCAGAAAGGGCGAGAGGAAGAGGAGCCAGAAAGATTATTGCATTCGCGGCGGAGAAAAGAGTTCTTCTTATCTCGAAGAATAAATTTTGCACGACTCCGGGATGAAATATAAATTGAATGAGTTTCAGGAGTTTGAAGACGACGGTAATCTCTGAAGGCAGCATCCCTACGGCGGGTAGTGTGAGAATGAGAAGAGTTAAACCAAGGTTTAGTAGAAGGGAAAAAATATGGAATATACGCCTCCATCCCAGAGAGAATCACCTTGGTTTTACGCTCAAAGCACTCCGAGGGACCCCTCCCACGAAAGCAATAATCATTTCATGGGAAATCAAAGAAATACAACCGCAAGTCAGACCAGTTAGCAGCACCGACATGCTAGAAACGTCTCCTCACCGAAGGTGGGGCCGTTATTACGGAAGACTTGACGAGACAAAACAAGATACGGATATGAGAAGGTGATCAGATGAACCCTGAGTATGGAAGAGTTTAACAGTATAAGGAGAAGGATAAGAGGTTAAGAAAATATCATGTATATTGGGTTCATCACCAAGACGGTCAGGGATACGGGTAGGGAGTTGCACCAACTAAAAAAGGTTGCTCTGGAGAGTAAAGTCGAAGGCGAGTTCATGAGAACAAGAAAAAAGCCATTGGCGGTGGTGAACATTGAAATCACCTAAAATGATGATTTCAGAGAAATGAGAAGAAGAAAGAATGTGCTCTATTTTGGAGTTTAAATAGTCGAAGAATTTTTTATAGTCAGTAAAACTGAGATAAATAAACAGAACAATTAAATTTTGTAGTAGAATTAAAAGAGAGTTTAAGCCATAATGTAGAGAATTCAGTAGACTTCATATTAGAGATACGAAAGCAAATAACATCGTTGCAAACATATGAGCAACATTCGCCTTTGGCTGAAAATTGAGGCTAAAGACAGTAGGGGGTAACATAATATGGTTTGCTGTCAGCACATTCAAACATCTGAGTTAAGAAAAAGAGATGAGGTTTAGGTGTTTAGAGAGATGGTGTTAGGCGAAGGGGAAATTAGAAAAAAGATCGCGAATGTTACAGAAATTAATAAATGAACACCGTGCACCGGGGCAAGCCGAACGCGGGGTCCTGGCGGCACCATCCTCATCATCGGAGGCCGCCAACTCCCAAGTCAAGATGGGGTGAGGAGTGGATGAGGAACATTCTTTGGATGCCGCCACTCGAAACATCTCCGAGGCTGCTTTGAACTTAGCTATTTTTTGTTTATTTGTTTTATAAAGGTAACGTAAGAGTAAACGCTTGTAAATTTGTGGGAAAATCGTGAAGAAATGGGCTGGAGAGGTAGTGGGAGCATAGACATTTCAATATGAGGCGAGGGTACACTAGAGACCCTCTGAGGAGATGAAACGCGAAAAGTAACGAACCAAAGGGCGACGGAGAGAAACGGAATGGGCAAGCTCATTCTGCCACTCCCCGGGTTATGCTCAATGGGGGGTACTTGTTTCGCACGCTCGCATATATATATATATATATATATATATATATATATATATATATATATATATATATATATATATATATATATATATATATATATATATATATATATATATATATATTTTTTTTTTTTTTTTTTTTTTATTTCAAATTATTTAATTAATTTAATTAATTTATTAAGTAATTAAATAAATGAACAATTGAGAATAACAAGTTGATCGATGCTATACAAAGAGTTTCTTACCTGTCCTAATTTGACTAAAATCGGATCTGTGGTTACAGAGATATAGAAGAGAAGTCAAAAAATTTATTTAACGGTTAATTAGTCATTAATTAATTGAAAATTTGGAAAATCAAGAGAAAACATATTTCGTGGTATTCGAAACTATATAGTCAAAGAAATTGAACATTCAAAAAAATGTAAGCCAAAGGGATTAAGTTACTTTAAAAAAAAATCTGGTATCGGTCATTTTTAGCCGATACCGATACTTAAAAATTACCGATACCTCACTCCATATATATATATATATATATATATATATATATATATATATATATATATATATATATATATATATATATATATATATATATATATATATATATATATATATATATATATATATATATATATATATATATATATATATATATATATATATATATATATATATATATATATATATTATATCTCTTCCGGTGGGCAAAGGGCCAGAGGCCTACCAAATTCCACCGAAGCCGGGAAAGATCTATTTCTTGGTCGATGGAGACCGACGTGTCCAGATACACGGGGCTTGAAAGAATGCAAGTCAAAGGAATATATATATACAGTGAAAATGTAACAAAATCGTACTTTGATAAATGAAATACATACTTTTTTATTTGTATGAAAGATTTAATTTGCAGTCCTTTTGAATAAAATAATTTCGATGTTTTATCACATATTACTTTGCTTTCACAAAGAGAAATCAATACTAGTTCTTTCTCAACTGAAATTTTAGTTAAATCATTTAACCTTTCACTTCCAATTCTATTTTACAAATATGATTTTATCCATTTGAAATATATGAAGGATCTTTCTGCACTCCTGAATATTACGAATACTTGCCATCAAGGTTCAAAACCAAAACATTTGATTAAACACATTACATAGATCAAGTCCCTTTATTTTAAGTTTCATACTGCGGGTTATATATATATATATATATATATATATATATATATATATATATATATATATATATATATATATATATATATATATATATATATATATATATATATATATATATATATATATATATATATATATATATATATATATATATATATATATTATATGAGAAAGAGAGAGATTCGTATTCGAAACTCTATCTTGCATTTCAAATTATTTCATACTCGTTTGCAAGAAACAAAACAAAACAGCTTTCTTTTTTTCATTAAATCCTGCAACTTTCAACAGCCTTTAATCTAATTTCCACTTTGTTTAACACCCCCTGTCCTCTTCATATCCTCACTCCTTGTTCTTTGAAAGAAATTCAGGTGCTTGAGCATTCCAACAGCAAACCCTTCTATAAAGCATCTTACTAATTCTTTATTGATTTTTCAACTAAACATGGTTGTTGTGCATATATGTGAAACATTGTTCTTGTGTCTTTAATTTAGTGTGTTCCGAATTTTCTACCATGGATAGAAGAGTTGGGAGATAAAGAAACAAAACAAAAATTAATTTAGTCGAATGTTGGTGGCAAGAGAGCTTATATCTATTCTCCGAAATCTTAATTTTAAGTTATTTAGGTGTTAACTACCACCCTGCCATAGAGATGAACCCAACATTCAAAACCGTTTCTTAACTTCTAAGGATTCTCAGTATTGTTAAACACTTTCCACCTCTGGGTCTTTCCGATCACATTCTTATCTATGTATCCACTTCCCTCCAGAAGTCTACAGTGTGAAAGACCACAGCCTAGTGCAAGAAGTGGTTTCTGGCATTTGTGTGTCACTAACTGACTGGACTTGCGCTCGTACCTTTTTGATTTAATTTAGAATAATTACTTCGGAGAGTTGGGGTCCCTCGTAGTGCACTGAACGTATAACCGGGGTGATTCTCTCTAGGCTGGAGGCGTATATTAAATATTCTTTCCCTTCTACTAAACCTTACAAACACTAATTTAATTCTGCTTATTCTCGTGCTCTTCGCCAAATAGGCGATGCATTCAGGAATTCCTGTCTTCAAACTCCAAACGAGCAAATAGATTTTTCATAGGACTAAAAACTCTTTTCTTCTAAGAAAATACAATAATCTTTCTTGGTCCTCCTCTTCATGCTGGCATTTTGCAAAAATGGCTACTTAACTTTGTTTTTTCTAATATCTTACGACAGCAAAACTGCTGTTTTGTCTTCTAAAGCTAAATTCTTTTGCTTCTAATTCCACTTTAGACGATTCCAAAACTATTCCTCCTCCTCCTCCTCCAACCCACTCAAACTCATTTTCGCAAAATATTGTAATTATTTCTAAACCCATTATATCTAATCTCCAAGCAAAACACTAGAAAGCATACAGTACTAAAGGTAATCGTAATCCTCTTGTGGGTCACAAAACCAGTAAGTTTAAGCTTGTACATTTCCTTGGTAAACTATTTCATATTTTTCTTTCTATTACAATCTTCTTTTCCTGTTGAAAACGTGAGATCATTCAGCCTATGCCGAAAAAGGGATCCCACTCATCCCTTTATCATTCTATTTTCTTAACTTCTGTTCTTTCTAGTTTTCATTTTTATCCCTAATAAATTTTTTTTAATCATTTTTTCTTTGATACCCATTACAACTTTCCTACGGCAAACTCTACTAATGGTCTTCTCACTCTTGGTACTCTGCTCTTTGGCATTTCAGTGAATCATTTGTTGTGGCACCAGACATTAAAAAAGTTTCTCACAGAGTCTGGCATAAAGCTTTGATTTCAAAGCTTCCCACTTTGATATCTATCCTTTTTTCTGATCCACAAGGTTGGCAAGGGTAGTTTTTACCAACCTAATTTTCCCTGGTAAAACCTTTGGAAAAAGCTCGGAAAAAGGTTGGTATTACTAAGAAAAACAAGGAAAAACTAATGTATTTAGTTTACTGCTAATTTGTTCCATTGAATATGATAAGAATTAAGCAATAAAAATCTAATATGAAGCTAATATTATATTTAGGTGATTAAACAATAAAATTATAAAACGACTTGACAAGATGACAGACTTGTACACAGTACGGACTTAATAATTTATAATGTTCTTATTTTATAAATTTTTATGGCACTTTTTTTTCATTTTTTGGGGGTAATGTTTATTTAAAAAAAAAAAATTTCCCCCTTTTACAAAACTGATTATATATATATATATATATATATATATATATATATATATATATATATATATATATATATATATATATATATATATATATATATATATATATATATATATATATATATATATATATATATATATATATTTTCTCATCATACTCCTGTAGGTGCTAGCACCTGTCTCAAACAAGACATGAGTTTATTGAGCAAGGCAATCAGTTGGTGGCTTGCTAGGCCTATCCCAACACACGGAACCACTTTTATTGTAGGTTACCACATTACCACTGTACCACTTATATTATTATTATTATTATTATTATTATTATTATTATTATTATTATTATTATATATATATTATTATATATATATATATATATATATATATATATTATATATATATATATATATATATATATATATATATATATATCAGAGGTGGGCATAAGCGCAAAATGAAGCGCAAAAGCGCAAAAGCGCAATTTGCGCTTTAAATTTTTTTTTTGCGCTTTTGCGTTTTGCGCTAAATTTCGAAAATGTGCGCTTTTGCATTTTGCGCTTAACAACTTTTTTAAGAGCGCAAAAGCGCAAATTTGCGCTTTAAAAAATATTTTGCGCTTTTGCGGAAGTTTTTTGAAATTAGCGCTTACCAATTTGCGCTTCATCATTTTTCTTAAAAAAAAACAATTTTGGGCTTGATATTTCAGTTTCTTATTTAATCAGCCAAATTTTATTACTCTTTCTGCTAATTAAAAGTTAATACTTAAACTAGGAATGCCGATATATAAAAAAAAAAATATCGATATTTAAGAAATATCAAATTGTCCTCGATAATAAAAGATATTGTTTATATATATATATATATATATATATATATATATATATATATATATATATATATATATATATATATATATATATATATATATATATATATATATATATATATATATATATATATATATATATATATATATATATATATATATATATATATGGTTTATTGAATATTTTGTTTATTGGTTTATTTGTATGGAACAAAAGCCTTGTCTTCCAATATTTAATAAAACTGACAAGGAGGTAATTGCCGAGTACATCGAAATAATTACGCCTATTGCTGTTAGGCTGCATATGTTGCAGGATGAGAAGAATGCGTACGCGGGGGTTCTATTGCCTAACCTCTTCCTCCTCAAGGACAATCTCATGGAATTGCAACGAGAGGTGAAAAAACATAACTATGCCAAAAGCTTAGTCAACTACTTACTAAAGCAGCCAAAGCCAAACAAAGGGAAAGAAAAGGGATTTGAACCGAGGTTCAGCATCATTTTTGATGATTGTGATTTACTTATGGCAACAGCTCTGCACCCTCACTTGAAAATCGGAGTGGTACATAGGTTAAATGAGGGGAAGTATCCAGCTGTCAAGACGAGGATATTGGAGGAAATAAAGTGTAATATTGCATCGAATTTTACTCCTCCACATCAAGGCACTGAAGGTGATGGGAATGAATCTGAAATGGACCCATTTAAGGTGAGCTATTTTTATAATTTAGAACAATCTTTAAGCATCTCTTAACCTATATATATATATATATATATATATATATATATATATATATATATATATATATATATATATATATATATATATATTATATATATATATATATATATATATATATATATATATATATCACTGAGAGATAGAATGAGGAGTGAACTGGTGAGAGAGAAACTTGGGGTGGAATCAATTTTTGAATACATAGAAAGAAACCAACTGAGATGGTTTGGTCACGTGAAGAGAATGGGGGAGGGAGAGAGACTGAGAGAGATGCTGGAATGGAGACCAGAAGGAAGGAGACCGGCGGGAAGACCAAGGAAGAGATGGATGGAGGCGGTAGAAGAAGCCATACAACGAAGGAAAAAGACACTGGAAAAAGTGGAAGACAACCGAATGTTTGAGGACAGAAATGCGTGGAGAAAATTTTGGAGGAGTAGCACCCGACAGGCGTCAGCCTACCGGTTTGGACGGTGATGATGATGATGATATATATATATATATATATATATATATATATATATATATATATATATATATATATATATATATATATATATATATATATATATATATATATATATATATATATATATATATATATATATATATATATATATATATATATATATATATATATATATATATATATATATATATATATATATATATATATATATATATATATATATATATATATATATATATATATATATATATATATATATATATATATATATATATATATATATATATATATATATATATATATATATATATATATATATATATATATATAT
>SEYY01000777.1:101969-114359 GCA_009176605.1 Armadillidium nasatum
CAAGCAACTGGGTTAGTGTGAAGTAATTCTGAAGGTAACTCAGAACAAACAACCTCTTAGCAGCTTGTTTAGAAAGAGAAGTAATGTGATATTTCCAAGAAAGATCACGAGAAAATGATACGCCAAGAATATTAAGAACAGATGAAGGTTTGAGTCGTGTGTTTTCGAAAAAGATATCACAGTTGTGTGGAAGATTGTGTCGAGTGAAGGATGGAGGAAATGAACTTTAGAAGCATTGAAAACAACCATGTTCTCTCTGCCCCAATTTGAAATACGTGAAAGATAAGAGGTTAGTTGCTCCAAGGCTACCCTTCTCGAGTCTATCAACTGCTGTTGGGTGGGGCGTTTTTCAAACTGGAAGGAGTAATGAAGGGTGGAGTCATCAGCATAGGAGTGGATAGGAGATGAGGTAATAGAGAAGGTCATTAATGAAAAGTAGAAAAGGTGTTGGGGATAGGACAGAACTCAGAGGAAAACCATTATTAATAGATTTAAATAAAGAACGGCGGCCGTCTTCAACAACAGCTATAGAACGACCGGAAAGAAAATTAGTGAAAAGATCAGAGAGAGAAAAATAGATACCGAAAGAGGGAAGTTTAGAAATCAAAGATTTGTGCCAGACTCTATCGAAGGCTTTCGATATGTACAGCGCGACAGCAAAAGATTTACCGAAATGCCGAAGAAAGGTGGACCAAGTCAGAGAGAAGGGAAAGAAGATCATCAGTAGTAGAGCGTTTCTTACGAAAACCATAATGGCGATCTGAGATAAGATTAGAAGAATTGAGATGCTTCATAATCATCGTGTTACTGACAGATTCGAAAACTTTAGAGAAAACAGAGGTCAAAGAAATAGGACGGTAGTTGGAAGGTTGAGAGGGGTCCCTCTTCTTCGGCACATGCCGAATGAGCGCACGTTTCCACCAAGAAGGGAAGGTTGAAGTAGAGTGACGCAGACGAAATAGTTTACCAAGGCAGGGTGCAAGCTTGGAAGCACAAGTTTTGAGAACCACAGGAGGGATACCATCGGGACCATACGCCTTCTTAGTATTAAGCTCATAGAGAGCAGAAATGACATCTTTAGAAGAAATTCTAATTTCAGGCAAAATTGAGTTAGAGGGGGTTGGAGGGGGTTGAAGGAGGAGGAATAGCTCCAGAATCGTCTAAGGTAGAGTTAGAGGCAAAAGTTTGAGCGAAGAGTTCAGCTTTAGAAGAAGGTAAAACAGCAGTTGTGCTGTCGGAAGATATTAAAAGAGGGAAAGAGGAAAAAGCAAAGTTAGAGATGACATTTTTTTCAAAATGCCAGAAAGAACGTGAAAATGAGGGACCAGAATGATTAATGAATTTTCTACGGAGAAATGAGTTTTTAGTGTTAAGAAGGATAGATTTTGCACGATTCCGAGATGAAATGTAAGTAGCGTGAGTTTCTGGAGTTTGAAGACGATGGTAATCCCTGAAAGCAACATCCATGCGGCGGATAGGATGAGAACAAGCAGAGTTAAAACAAGGTTCGTTAGGTTTAGCAGAAGGGAAAGAAAATGGAATGTACGCCTCCATAAGAGAGAATCACCTCGGAAATGCGTTCTGCACACTCCGAGAGACTCCTACCACGGAAGCAATAATCATTCCACGGGAAATCGAAGAAGTACGACCGCAGGTCCGACCAGCTTGCGGCATCGAAGTGCAACAAACTTTTACTTTCGATAGAAGAGGGTCTTTCCTGCGGAAGACTTGAAGAGATAGAAGAGGATACAGAGATAAGAAGGTGATCGGAGGAACCAAGAGGACGAAAGAGTTTAACAATATAAGGAGAAGGATTAGAAGTTAGGAAAAGGTCTAGAATGTTGGGTTCATCTCCAAGACGATCAGGGATACGAGTAGGGAGCTGCACCAACTGCTCAAGGTTGTTTTGGATAGCGAAATGGAAGGCACGTTCACCAGCTGTATAGTGAGAACTAGAAGAAAGCAACTGTCGGTTGAGAACATTGAAATCACCTAATATGATGATTTCAGAGAAAGGAGAAGAGAGAATGTGTTCTATTTTGGAGTTTAAATAGTCGAAGAATTTAGGATAGTCAGTAGAATTAGGAGATAAATAAACAGAACAAATGAATTTAATTGTAGAATGGCAAGAGAACATGAGCCATAAGGTGGAAAATACCTAAGACTCAAAATTAGAGACAAGAGAACAAACGACATCATTGTGTACATATGCACAACCACCACCTTTGGCTGAAAATTGAGGATAGGGACAGTAGGAGAAAATAGAATAGGGTTTTCTATCAGAACTTTCAAACATCTGAGTTTCAGTCAAGAACAAGAAGTGAGGTCTAGAAGGAGAGAGGTGATGTTAAACAAAGTATAAATTGGAGTATAGACCGCGAATGTTGCAGAAATTAATGAAAAAATAGACCGTGCATCACTAAAAGCCGGCTGCAAGTCTTGGTAGCACCAACCCCATTACTGGAGGTCACCAATTCCCAAGTGGTGACGCCCCCCGGAGCTGGCTTGTTGACGTCATTAATAATTTGCTTTTTTTTTTTTTTTTTTTTTTTTTTAAATAATAGTGAAGATGAACATGAAAGGGAGCGAACCACTGGACACCGGGATGAGATGGGAAGTACCCTTAACATCCCATATACAAAATGGGGGGTAATCTCATCGCCTCGGGAGCGCTACTTCCCTCCCCTGTGTGTGTGTGTTATATATATATATATATATATATATATATATATATATATATATATATATATATATATATATATATATATATATATATATATATATATATATATATATATATATATATATATATATATATATATATATCAGAGGTGGGCATAAGCGCAAATAAAAGCGCAATTTGCGCTTTTGCATTTGCGAGAAATTTCAAAAAATATGCGCTTTTGCATTTGCGCTTAACAACTTTTTTAAGAGCGCAAATCCGCAAATTTCCGCTCTATCTAAATATCAGCTTGAAGAACACGATGGCTTTTGTCTACTTAAACACCGCCTTTGCACTTCCCACACATTAAACATCTTGGCTACTAGGGATGTTTCGAAAGTTCTTCGCTGGTCCTCTAGTGCCAAGTATCCATTTAATAAGACACTTACCAAAGCAAAGGCATTGTGGAATGCCCAAAATAGGGAAACTACAACTCCTGTGAGAATCAAGGACTTGGAAACAAGGCTTAAAACACCAAGTTTTACTCGCTTGAACTCTCCATACGATTCCTTGAAAAACCTGCATAAGAACCTTGATGGTAGCATGACACAAATTAACAACATTTGTATGGAAAAAAAGACTTGTCTTCCAGTATTTAATTAAATTGATAAAGAGGTACTTGCTGAGTACATCGAAGTAATGACGCCTATTGCTGTTAGGATAGATATGTTGCAGGATGAGAAGAATGTCTGTGTGGGAGTTCTATTGCCTTGCCCCTTCCTCCTCAAGGACAATCTTGTGGAAATGCAACGAGAGGTGCAAAAATTAAACTATGACAAAAACTAAGTCAACTGCTTACTAAAGCAACCAAAGCCAAACAAAGAGAAAGAAAAGTGCTTTGAATCGAGGTTCAGCAGTATCTTTGATGATTTTGATTTGCTTATGGCAACAGCCCAGCACCTTCACTTCAAACTCGGAGTGATACGTAGGCTAAATGAGGGGAAATACCCACCCATCAAGATATTGAAGGAAATAAAGTGTAATATTGAATAGAATTTACTCCTCCACATCAAGGCATTGAAGGTGATGGAATTGAGTCTGAAATGGGCCCATTTAAGGTGCTATTTTTATGATTTTGAACAAACTTTAAGGATCTATTGCATATATATATATATATATATATATATATATATATATATATATATATATATATATATATATATATATATATATATATATATATATATATATATATATATATATATATATATATATATATATATATATATTTATGCATATATATTCACAATACATTGATATAATGTTCAAATGAAACTTAAAAAATTTTAGTTCTTGATACCATTTCTAAAATATTTCAGAAACTGAAGGCCCCATATATCCAGCAGATACTTCTGGAGGAGAGGTTGGGACAAACCTTGGATAGCTGTGGCTGCAGTAAATATTCTCCACAGTACCCCTCTCACTAGGAACCATTTTCAGTGTGAATACCAGAAGGTCTGGGTGGACTTCTTTTATGAAGTGTAATACACCATTAGAAAGCTCAGAGGACGTGGAGAGGTTGTTTAGTCAAGGCTATGACATTTTAAGACCAAAAAGGGCAGAAATGGCATCCAGCAATTTTGAAAAATTATTTTTATGAAAGGGAATATAACTCTGTTCAGAATGCAAAATGAGAGCTACGAAGAGGAAGAGATCATCAGATAATTGAATAAATAAGATTTTTCTATTTTTTGTTATACATTTGCATCTTTCAAATAAAATTTAAAAATAATTAACCATCTTTACAAACTGGCGCTCTATTTTTTTAATTTTTTTATTTAAAAAAAAAATTTTTTTTTTGCGCTCCTAAATTTGCGCTAAAATTTTTTTTTAATTTGCGGACATGTGCGCTTTTGCGTTTGAGGACTAAAGTTTTGAAAAAATGTGCGCTTTTGCGCTTGCGCACTAAGTTTTTCCAATTCTAAAGTTTAAAATTTGCGCCCCCACCTCTGTATTATATATATATATTATATATATATATATATATATATATATATATATATATATATATATATATATATATATATATATATATATATATATATATATATATATATATATATATATATATATATATATATATATATATATATATATATATATATATATATATATATATATATATTATATATATATATATATATATATATATATATATATATATATATATATATATATATATATATATATATATATATATATATATATATATATATATATATATATATATATATATATATATATATATATATATATATATATATATATATATATATATATATATATATATATATATATATATATATATATATATATATATATATATATATATATATATATATATATATATATATATATATATATATATATATTAATATATAAATAAAATTAAAAAAAAAAAAAAATAATTAAAAAATAAAATAAAATAAAATAAAATAAAAAAAAAACACCGAATTCCGAACCTAACGTAGATCCCTCAGAAGATTTAGAGATTTTTTAAAAACAGTAGGAAAAACAGAAGATAGAGAATTCCACAAAATAGAGATGGCTGTAAAGGAGAAGGTACCACAACATGCAAGCTTTGAGTTTGTAATGCTCACACAAAGTTCATGTGCAATCAAGGTACCCTTGTGTTGCGAGAGCGATGCAATGGTGGTGAAATGCGAGGGGTCACCTCCCTTAAGCACCTTCCGTTGTAGTCCCTATAGAAAAGAGAGAGTGCGCCAACATTGCCTCACAGAGAAAGAAGGTCAACAAGGTTGAAGGTAGGGGACAGTTTATTAGTCTTTTAGCCTTACACTCAACCTTATCCAAAACAATGGGGTGCAACTGAAACCACCCCAAATATAAGAAAAGTACTCCCTTATATAATTGGAATAATTGTTTAGAAGAAAAAATCTGAACAGAACTTCAAGCTTTTAAGAGGCCACCTTAGCAAGCTTTGTGATATGATGTTTCAAAGATATAATTTATTGTTTATGTTCAGAACATGAATATTTATGTTGTTCACAGGTGATACGGGAGAGCCGTCTAAAGAAATAGGAAGCTGGGAGGAATTTCTGATAGATGTGAATTCGAGTTTTCAAAGAGTTAAATTTCACAAGGTAGCGTTTGCCAAACAAGGAAATCCCATCTAAATCTACAAGATTGGAATCGGAAAGTTGAAGACGAGAATCAAAAGAGGGAGCAGATTTGAAATGCGTAGAAGGGAGCAGATTTGAAATGCGTAGAAGGATGGAGAGTTGAAGCTTCGGCATATTTATATTTCATCCCGGAATCGTACAAAATCTATCCTTGGGAACACTAAAAACTCCTTTCTCCGTAGAAAATGCTATAATCTTTCTGGTTCCTATTCTTCACGTTCTTTCTGGCATTTTGAGAAAAATGTCAACCCTAACTTTGCTTCTTCCTCTTTCCCTCCTTTAATATCTTCGGACAGCACAACTGCTGTTTTACCTTCTTCTAAAGCTGAACTCTTTGCTCAAACTTTTGCCTCTAATTTAACCTTAGACGATTCCGGAGCTATTCCTCCTCCTTCAACCCCCTCCAACTCAATTTTGCCTGAAATTAGAATTTCATCTAAAGATGTCATTTCTGCTCTCTCTGAGCTTCACACTAAGAAGACGTACGGTCCCGATGGTATTCCTCCTGTGGTTCTCAAAACTTGTGCTTCCAAGCTTGCACCGTGACTCGGTAAACTATTTCGTCTTTGCCTCTCTACTTCAACCTTCCCTTCTTGCTGGAAACGTGCGCTCATTCAGCCTGTGCCGAAGAAAGGGGACTCCTCTCAATACTCCAACTACCGCCCTATTTCTTTGAACTCCGTTCTCTCTAAATTTTTCGAATCTATCCTTAACAGGAAGATTTGGAAACATCTCAATTCTTCTAATCTTATCTCAGATCGCCAGTATGGCTTTCGTAAGAAACGCTCTACTGGTGATCTTCTTTCCCTTCTCTCTGACTCTTGGTCCTTCGCTCTTTGGCATTTCGGTGAATCTTTTGCTGTCGCGCTGGACATATCGAAAGCCTTCGATAGAGTCTGGCACAAAGCTTTGATTTCTAAACTTCCCTCTTTCGGTATCTATTTTTCTCTCTCTGATCTTTTCACTAATTTCCTTTCCGGTCGTTCTATAGCAGCTGTTGTAGACGGCCACCGTTCTTCCTTTAAATCTATTAATAATGGTGTTCCTCAGGGTTCTGTCCTATCCCCAACACTTTTTCTACTTTTCATTAATGACCTTCTCTCTATTACCTCATTTCTTATCCACTCCTATGTTGATGACTATACCCTTCATTATTCCTTCCAGTTTGAAAAACGTCCCACCCAACAGCAGTTGATAGACTCGAGAGGGATAGCCTTGGAGCAACTAACCTCTGATCTTTCACTTATTTCAAATTGGGGCAGAGAGAACATGGTTGTTTTCAATGCCTCAAAAACTCAATTCCTTCATCTCTCCACTCGACACAATCTTCCACACAACTATGATATCTACTTCGAAAACACACAACTCAAGCCTTCATCTGTTCTTAATATTCTTGGTGTTTCTTTTTCTCGTGATCTTTCTTGGAAAGATCACATTACTTCTCTTTCTAAACAAGATTCTAAGAGGTTGGGTGTTCTGAGGCGCCTTCAGAATTACTTCACGCCACCCCAGCTGCTTGCTCTGTATAGGGGTGTTGTTCGCCCCTGTATGGAGTATGCTTCGCACATCTGGGGTGGTTCCACACACACAGCTCTCCTAGAGAAGGTGGAGTTTAGGGC
The DNA here is from genome assembly GCA_009176605.1 of Armadillidium nasatum. Classification (NCBI taxonomy): domain Eukaryota; kingdom Metazoa; phylum Arthropoda; class Malacostraca; order Isopoda; family Armadillidiidae; genus Armadillidium; species Armadillidium nasatum. The sequence continues at coordinate 109,454 of SEYY01000777.1, forward strand.
ATTTCGTCTCATCAACTCTCCTGCTCTTACTAACTTTCTTCAATCTCTTTCTGCCCGTCGAATTGTTGCGTCACTCTCTATTTACTATCACTATTACAACAGACACTGCTCTTCTAAACACTCTCGTCGCATAAATCCTCCATTGAGACGAGCTCGTGCGACACGCCTTTCTACACAGTCTCATCCTTTCTTTGTCCAACTCTCCGACCCCAGAGTTAACCGCTATGCTCAATCTTATATATACTCTACTGGTAAAGTCTGGAACACACTCCCTTCATGTGTTTTCCCAACTTCCTTTGACTTACATACTTTCAAACGCTGTGTATCTAGACACGTCGACCTCCATCGACTATGACATAGATCTTTCCCAACTCCGGTGGAATTTGGTAGGCCTCTGGCCTATGCCCACCAAAGGAGATAAAAAAAAAAAAAAATTAAGGAGGTCATTGATGAAAAGTAAGAATAAAGTAGGAGATAGAACAGAACCCTGATGAACACCTTATATATATATATATATATATATATATATATATATATATATATATATATATATATATATATATATATATATATATATATATATATATATATATATATATATATATATATATATATATATATATATATATATATATATATATATATATATATATTATATATATATTAATGTACCTTGGTTACCATCTTAATATGTTGCTAATGGATTAAATTAGGGATTAAGATAAAAGTAAACTATTTAAGAAAACAAACCAAAAGATATGAAGGAAATGGAGTGAAAATAAATGGAAAAACAGTTTTGTGCATTTGAAAAAATCATTTTTAGTGGAAAGCAACATATCAACATTCTGGAAACAAAATTATCGAGAAGCGACGTGGCAAAATATTATGTAATATTAATAAAAAAATTACACAATTTAATTAAGTAATTAAATAAATGAACAAATAGTATAACAAGTTGATCTTTGCTATACAAAGAGTTAACTGTCCTAATTTGACCAAAATCGGATCTGCAGTTACAAAGATAGAGAATAAAAGCCAAAAAAAAGTAATTAACGGTTAATTAGTAATTAATTAAATGAAAACGTGGAAAATCAAGAAAAAGGATGCTTCATGGTATTCAAAATTCTACAGACAATGAAAGTGAACATTCAAAACAATGTAACCCAACGGGATTAAGTTACTTTAAAAAAATCTGGTATCAGTATTGATCATTTTTTTGCCAATGCCGATAACGATACCTGCAAGCTCGATACCAATTCCGACACCAATACCTACAAAATATACCGATACTTCATTCCATCCCTATATATATATATATATATATATATATATATATATATATATATATATATATATATATATATATATATAATATATATATATATATATATATATATATATATATATATATATATATATATATATATATAATTTAATCGTAAATCGTGGTTAAGAGTAGATTGGGAAAGTTGCAATAAAGTATTTTAAAAATTTGTAAATGAAGTATTATTTCAGTACTTTCATCCTTGGGGAAATTATTTTTAAAATTAATTAACAGGTAACGAAAAATACCAAATATTCAAAGGAAAAATATTTGCTTGAGAGTAATGTCACTATTTAAAAAAAAAAAAAAAAAAAAAGTCAATACTACTTTTAATAATTATTTATTTAAGAGTATTTGTAAAAATAATTAATAAAAAAGTATGATATGTAACAAACTTACATCATGTATCTTTTTACTTTCCTTCCTGCAGAGAGATTCAAACTGATCAATCAAATCTTCCAAATCGGAATCATTACATGTAAATTTTTCTGTCAGTTGAGAGCGAAGTGCACTTTGCAAAACATGAATGGCTTCAAGGGCGCTTTCTTTCTTATCTATAATATATTTATATATATATATATATATATATATATATATATATATATATATATATATATATATATATATATATATATATATATATATATATATATATATATATATATATATATATATAATATATATGATGGGCAAATGCTGGAGGCCTATCGATATCCACCAGAGTAAGGGAACAGTAGAAATCTGGTTGCTAATGGCTGACGTGATTCGATACACGGCGTTTAAAAGTGTGCAAATCAAAGGAAGATGGGAAAACAGATAAAGGGAGTGTGTTCCACACTTTACCAGTAGAGTACATGAAATAGTGTGCATAGTCTGGGATCGGAGAGCTAGACAGAGAAAGGATGAGACTGTATATAAAGTCATGTTGAACGAGCCCTTCTTAATAGAAGAGGTATGCGACGGAGAGTTCAGAACCGCAATGTTCGTTGTAATAACGATAGTATTAAGTGACGCAACAACTCAACTAGAAGAAAGAAATGGGAGAGAGTTAATAAGAGCAAAATAGTTAAGGCGAAAAGCCCTAGACTTCACCTTTTCGAGAAGAATTGTAAGTATTGAACCATTACAGATGTGTGAGACGTACTCCATAAAGGGGCGAAGAACACCCCTATACAGAGCAAGCAACTGGGGTGAAGTAAAAAAAACCACGAAGGTGCCTCAGAACAACGAACCACTTAGAAGTTTGTTTAGAAAGAGAAATAATGTGATCTTTCCAAGAAAGATCATGAGAAAAAGAAACAGAATATTGAGGACAGATGAAGGTTTGAGTTGGGTGTTTTCGAAGAAATCATAGTTGTGTGGAAGATTGTGTCGAGTAGAAAGATGGAGGAATTGAGTTTTTGAGGCATTGAAAACGACCATGTGTTCTCGGCCCTAATTTGAAATGCGAGAAAGATAAGAGGTAAGTTGCTCCAAGGCCATCCTTCTTGAATCTATTAATTGATGTAGGAGAGGCGTCATTCAAATTGAAAGGAGTAATGAAGGGTGGAGTCCGGCTTAGGAGTGTATAGGAGACGAAGTTATAGAGTTCATTGTTGAAAATTAGAAAAAGAGTTGGGGATAGAACAGATCCTTGAGGAACACCATTATTTATAGATTTAAATGAAGAACAATGGCTGACTACAAAAGGTGCTATAGAACGACCGGAAAGGAAATTAGAGATATCACAGAGAGGATAGATTCCGAAAGAGGGAAGTTTGGAAATCAAAGCTTTGTGCCAGACTCTTTGAAGGCGTTTGATATGTCCAGTACCACAGCGAAAAACTCACCAAAATCCCGAAGAGCGGAGAACCAAGAGTCAGAAAGTTGGGAAAGAAGATCACCAGTAAAACGTTCTTTACGAAAGCCATACTGGCTATCAGAGATAAGATTAGAAGAATTAAGGTGTTTCCGTATCTTCCTGTTATGGATAATTTGAAAACTTTGGAAAAAACGTAGGTTAAAGAAATAGAGCAGGGTCCCCTTCTTCGGCACAGGCTGAATGAGCGCATGTTTCCAACAAGAAGGGGAGGTCAAAGCGAAGAGACAGAGACGAAATAGTTTGGCAAGGCAGTGTGCAAGCTCAGAAGCACAAGTTTTGAGAACTGCAGGAGGAATACCATCAGGACCAAACGCCTTCTTAGTGTTAAGCTCAGAGAGAGCAGAAATGACATCTTTAGAAAAAATTCTAATATTAGGCATAAATGAGTTGGAGGAAGATGAAGGAGGAGAAATAGCTCCGGAATTGTCTAAGGAAGAATTAGAGGTAAAAGTTTGAGCGAAGAGTTCAGTTTTAGTAGAAGGTAAAATGGTAGTTGTGCCATCAAAGGATACTAGAGTAGGGAAAGAGGAAGAAGCAAAGTTAGAGTTGACTTTTTTTGCAAAATGCCAGAAAGGGCAAGAGGAATAGGAACCAGAAAGATTATTGCATTTCCAGCAGAGATAAGAGTTATCAGTATCTCGAAGAATAGATTTTGCACGATTCGGGAAGAAATATAAGTTGAATGAGTTTTAGGAGTTTGAAGACAATGGTAATCTCTGAAGGCAACATCCCTGCAGCGAATAGCCTGAGAACAAGTAGAGTCAAACCAAGGTTATGTAAGTTAGTAGAAGGGAAAGAATTTGGAATGTACGCATATATATATATATATATATATATATATATATATATATATATATATATATATATATATATATATATATATATATATATATATATATATATATATATATATATATATATATATATATATAAAACGCCACCACTCACGGGCACAGCTATTTTGATGGAGGGGGCACACACACAGGAAGAAAACTCACTCAGACACACCTAATGCACATCCCTCAGGTGAACACAGACAGAAGCTTTGAAGAGTGGAAGATTAAATGAAGGAGGAAAAAATAGATGAAGGTAAAGAGTTCCACAGAACAGAGGTGGCTTGAAAGAAGTAGACACCACAACGTACTAGCATGGGGTTTCCCACTTCCACCAAAATTCATGCGAAAGCTGGGCACCCTTTGTGCAATGAGAACGACGCAACGGTGGAGGAATGCGAGAGGCCAATTCCCTCGAGCACCTGCCATTGTAGTACCTATAGAAAAGAGAGTGCGCTAACGTCACGTCACAGAGATAGGGAGTCAAGAGAATTTGAAAGTAGGGGACAGTTTATTAATCTTTCAGCTTTAGACTAGACCCTATCCAGAAAAGAGGAGGAGCCGGGGCCCCAAAAATGTGAGAACAGTACTCCATACAAAGGCGGATAAGACCCTTATATATTTGGAGTAACTGCTCAGAAGAAAAAAATTCACGCAACCTGAACAGAACTCCCAGCTTCTTAGAGGCCGCTTTAGCAACCATTGTGATATGAGGTTTCCAAGACAATTTATTTTAGACGTGTTTATGTTATTTACAGGTGAGACGGGAGAGCTGTCGAAGAGGATAGGAAAGTTAGGAGGTGTTTTTGAGAGGGAGATGTGAAGAATTGAATTTTAAAAGAGTTGAATTTCACAAGTTGCTATGACCACCGGGAAATCCCATCCAGA
>SEYY01000778.1:0-27500 GCA_009176605.1 Armadillidium nasatum
TATATATATATATATATATATATTATATATATATATATATATATATATATATATATATATATATATATATATATATATATATATATAAAAGATGCTTTTAGTGTTAAAGCAACATAACACTAAATAATACATGCAATAATAAATAATGGGTATATTATTATTACTTTGACCCTGGGAATAAATAATAATAATAATAAGTAAAATTAAAAATAATAGTTATCTGATAAATATGATGATTTATTACCTGGCGATGATCAGCTAATATGAGAGAGTCACAACAAAGAAAGAAAACCAGCTGTAGCCTGAGGAAGACAGTTGTGGCTGGGGAGCAGTTGGTGTATAAACGGCGAGTGTCTATCTATACATAGTAAAAGAGAAAATACATAGTCGGAAAAGAAAATAAGAACATTAACATAAGTATAAAAGGTATTAAGAATATAAGATGGGGTACTAGACTAGTTGTTGTACTAGATTGAAGTACAGACACTCACCAAATGAAATTAATTGATCAACTGGAAATGGTTTCAATGCTGAGTGCACTTTCACAAGTAATTAAGAGAAGTTGTAGGACCACAAAAATAGTTTTAAACCGATGTAATCGGATAAAAAAAAACAATCAATTTACGCTGGCGTGTGCCATGTAAAACCAAACCTGTATATATCAAAACATGGTACAGACTATAACATGGAACAGAGTCTCCTCTAAACAATTCGACCGTCAAATAACACCTTTCAAAAAGGGAGTTTTCGTTTAGGACGGCTTAGGTATATAGTTTGTCTATTTTAAGTTTCACATATATTGGAGCCATTCTATTGAATTCTCCTTCTCAGATTTATTGTAAAAAAAAAATTTAAAATGTGGCAACACTACACGCTGGCACTGTTAGGCACTAAGAAAATATTCTTTCAGTAATAGAGTTTTTAATTTTTGGAATGACTTGCCAGAAGAGATTGTTGACTGTGATTCTCTTGTCAAATTTAAAAGGGGGCTAGATAGATTTATGGATGGTTTAGGTATTATATAATATAACTTGACTAAGCCAAATTGGTGGGTATATATGAATTTTTAGATCAACAGATCAACCTATGACTAAGCCTAATGGCAGTTTTTTTTTTGTAGTGGGTGATGGTTCATTGAATGCTGCATGTGAAGTTGGGCTTGGTTTTGCTTTTATCTTTGAATGAATGAACTGATAACTAGGGAAGGGATAGACCTAGTCTTTTGTGCATGTACTAGTATTGTTATTGTTATTTTTATTATTTGTTTGGACTGGGACAGTCTCGATAGGCCCTTGTGGCTTCTAACTGTCTCTATTTTCCTATGTTCCTACCTAACTTCAAAAATTAAAGGTGTTTCAAAATTTTTAAATTTTTATATTTCATCGTAAAACACAGTTCAGGTTCATTTTGTAGATGAGTTGAAGTATTTTCTTTTTCCATAGACGATAGAGGTAAAGACCTCTATCGTTTTTAAATATATTATATTTGCACATTATGGAACTTCGAGAACCAATATTCTTCGAAACCAATCATAGTTTGTCTTCTAAATTATTTAATTGTAACGATAATTACGACAGTTCCTCTTCATGTCATGGTTGTTAAATATAAACTGAGCATAATTCAGTTGCATGTTTTTATACAATGTTTATCTAACTAACTAGTTATAAAAACTATTTATAAACTTTCACTATTTTATTATTGTATATACTTTTATTTATTTTATTTTTCATTTATATTGAAGACATTTTATTGAATTCTCCAGATTTTTGTTAAAAAAAAAAAAAAAAAAAATTTAAATGTGGTAACAATAAAACTCTGCCTCTTCGGGGACTGCCACTTTCAGGCACTTAACTTAAAAAAATGTTTCAACAGCTTCAACGAAAACCGAGTGATTTTTTAAAGTAATTTCTAAATGTAACAATTTTTAAATTTTCTCGCAAAACAGAGTTTAAGTCAATTTCTTGGATGAATTTAGGTATTTTTCTTTTCCTTAAACTCTACTACCATAATCTTTCAGTAAACCTTCTACTTTACTTCTACCCTTCTTAAATATATATATTTTTATATTAAGGAACTTCAAGAACCAATATTCTTAGAAAACCAATCCTAGTAAGTGTCCTAAATCATTTAATTGTAACGCTAACTTTCAGTACTTGTCTTTCAAATCGAGGTTTTTATATATAAATAAAACCAAATTCAGTTGCAGGTTATTACATAGTTCGACTTACCCTAACCTTGACATGAGGGGTAATTGTACACCGAACTGCCAGTAAATAAGCCTAACCTCTCGAACGCTGGCCTTCACACACACACACTTACACAAATATATATATATAATATATATATATATATATATATATATATATATATATATATATATATATATATATATATATATATATATATATATATATATATATATATATATATCTATATATATATATATATATATATATATATATATATATATATATATATATATATATATATATATATATATATATATATATATATATATATATATATATATATATATATATATATATATATATATATATATATATATATATATATATATCAAACTCGACATAGAGAACGAAGAATGGATAATTTTTGCACAAATTTTATCAAGCCACCCTTCCATTTTGAAGAAAGTAAAACAACTTTGTATAGAAGTACATTTGGAAGACATTTTTAAAGCAACGCAAAAAGCAGAATATAAAAAATTAGAAATAATTTTGAATGTTTTATCAAGACTACGAGAAAATGGATTCAAACTTGTCAAGAGGATTATAAATGAACAGTCACAAACTCTAATTAACTATAACGGACTAACTTTTTCACTTTTCCAAGAAATACTACTATTAAAGTATTAAACTAGTAAGAAGAAACTTACACCCAGTATATTTAAATAGTTTTATTTAACTTTTAAGAAGCTATAAATACATTAAACTATGACTATTCCAACTAAAGAAAAAAAAAGGTGTCAGGCACCTTTTAAACATTCCTGGCACTAATAATAAAGTTTTAGAATTAGGTCCCTGCTCCCAATCCCCCTAACGAGAATACAAAGACTCCGACTTAACAACACTTAAAATAAATATAAAGCAGGAATCAATAACAATAAATAAACTGCCTAACATTTATTATGTAACATCAGTTACAAAAAAATAAAATAAAATTCTATAAGAAAAAGAACATATACAAACAATTCTCTAATAAAACTGAACAATAAAAATGGCGCCAAAAAATAATTTTATGGCGGGAAATTTCCAAATTATAAAGTTCAACAGAAATTTTGAATTTATAATATGTAATTGAAATTACATTAAATTTTATCATTTCTTTTTCACTAATTTACCAAAAAAAAAATTTCATTATTTTCATTAATAATAAAATTAAAATTAATTAATAATAATAATAATAATAATAATAGTCATATAAGAAGTAGGTCACATTTTTTAAAAGTATTATACAAAAGTCACAGTGATCTTCCTTGTGTGTATTCAAGGAAGAAAAAGAAAAAAGTTCTTCACGTGTAAGTGCATTTGATCGATGACGCTTTTTTTTTTTTTTTTTTTTTAAACAAAATGTTCAAATTTTAGTCGATTTTTCCCCCTATTTTGTCGGCCATCCGGTTAATACCCAATTTTAGTCCGGCCATCCGGTTTTATGGATTTTAGTACCAAGCTCTTTCCTGGGTGTTTTCAGGGTCGAACGATATATCGATCGATTAATCGAAGATTTTTCAGTTTTAACTGTTCTCACGCTCATACCTGGGCAGTTTTAAGGAGACGAGCAATATATCGATCCTGGTTTAAGTGAGTGATGGTGGTTTGGTCCAGCATAATATTTTCACTTTGTATCTTCCTTCCTTTCTTAAGTGTAAATAATGCAAACTTATCTAATCCAAATTGAATATTTGTCATCTGAGAATTGTTTAACTCTCTTGATTTGTCTGCTGGTTTCTTCTTTATTTGGAGCAAACAATTTTAAGTCATCCATGTAAAACAAGTGGGATATAATATTTGCCTTCTTATTCATTTCTTGTATTAACTCTGTGCCCATTTTCTAAATTGTTTATAAGATTACTCAACGAGTTGATGGTGAGCACAAACAACAATGGTGACAGAGACTACCCTTCAAAGATGCCTTTTTTTTTCATTTCTATGCATCCCTCTTCATGATTTAATTAATCTTCAAGTTCAGTTTTCATTCCTTCCCTTATAAAATCTATAATGGCATCATTTATATTATATAAAACTTTAATATATACTTTATCCAGCTGTGGAGAACGCTATCATAAGCCTTCTGAAAATCAATCCAGGCAATGCTGAGGTGTTCCTGCTTTTGTCTGCTGTTTTCCAGTGTCATTTTATTGATTAATAATCGATCTTTGGTTCCATACGAGTTCTTAATGCAACCTTTTTGTTCTTCACTTACTATGTTGTTGGTTTCAGAGTGACTATATGTTCTATTTGGAAGTACAGTAGTTAGTGTTTTGTACATTGTGGGCAGGAATCATGTGGGTCTATATTCTGAAGGACTCTGTTTCATTTGCTATTAGAATCAAGGTGTCTCCAGTTGTTAGCCATTTACATTTGCATGTGTAAGCATGTGTGATTTTAGGTTTCCTTTATAATTACATTCATAGGAACAGTCAGAACATTTAAATAATTTTACATTTGTGTGTGTAAGCATGTGTATTTTTAAGTTTTTTATGATTACATTCATAGGAACAGTCAGAACATTTAAATAATTTTACATTTGTGTGTGTAAGCATGTGTTTTTAAGTTTCCTTTATGATTACATTCATATGAGCAGTCAGAACATTTAAATAATTTTACATTTGTGTGTTTAGTAAGTATGTGTGTTTTTAAGTGTATTTTCTGATTACATTCATAGGAGCAGTCAGAACATTTAAATAATTTTACATTTGTGTGTGTAAGCATGTGTGTATTTTTAAGTTTCCTTTATGATTACATTCATAGGAGCAGTCAGAACATTTAAATAATTTTACATTTGTGTGTGTAAGCATGTGTATTTTTAATTGTCCTTTCTGATTACATTCATATGAGCAGTCAGAACATTTAAATAATTTTACATTTGTGTGTGTAAGCATGTGTGTTTTTAAGTCCATTTGCGATTACATTCATAGGAGCAGTCAGAACATTTAAATAATTTTACGTTTGTGTGTGTATGCATGTGTGTTTTTAAGTCATTTTTGCGATTACATTCATAGGAACAGTCAGAACATTTAAATAATTTTACATTTGTGTGTAAGCATGTGTATTTTTAAGTTTCCTTTCTGATTACATTCATAGGAGCAGTCAGAACATTTAAATAATTTTACATTTGTGTGTGTAAGCATGTGTCTTTTTAAGTGTCCTTTCTGATTACATTCATAGGAACAGTCAGAACATTTAAATAACTTTTCATTGCTGTGAGTCAGCATATGATTTTTTAATCTGTATTTCAAATTGCATTCATAACTGCAATGAGCGCACTTAAACTTTCTTTTGTTGTGTGTTTTTAAATGAGTCTTCAACTCATCTTTGCTTTTAAAACTAAAATTACAATTTCTGCAACTGAGGTTTTCCTCATGATTCTTTTTAATTCTTTGTTGATGAACTACTGACCTCTGAGGTTTGCTTCTCGAAGTACTTTTCACTTCCAAATCTTTTTCTCCTTCAGCAGCGTTGATCATAAGACTCTGTGCAAAACAAATGAAAAAGATCATAAAAATGTTGACAAAATTCAAATACTTTTATTAATTTTTTTTATTCATTCCCTTTTTACTAAACTAAATATTTAAATGTCAACAAATAATATAAAAGAGCCTATTTTTGTAGCTATCATTTGTTTTTTCGGTTTTACTTGGCATTTTTTTATAATTTTTTTTTTTACATTTTTTATTTTAACAAATGTTAAAATCTAGATTTCAATTTTTTTAAAAAGTTTTTAGAAAATTTAAATAAAATACTTCTTAATTGGTAAATTATCATAATTAAGTCTTTTAGAAAATACTTCTTCACTTATAATAATAATAATAATAACAGTAATAACAATAGGCTATATTTTTTGGGGGGAAACATACAATTTTCTTTGTAGTGTCAGTTAAATATTTTGAGAACACAACTGCCATGTTAAATAAGAATCAGCTAACTAAAAAAATCTATTATTTTGGTATATTACTGGAAAACTCACTCTATTGTGCAAATCTTAAGATGCTCTAAAAATGGTCAAAAAATTATCTTACAAAAATGTCACTCATCCAAATTTTAAGGATGAGTTACGACGAACAGAATATAAAGATTTTTTTTTTTTTTAGAGAAAGATAATTGAAATCTGGCAAAGGAATTCTGATCTTGATAGAATTTAGATGAAACATAACTCAGATTTTTTTTGTTTTTTAATTTATTAGAATTTTAAAGGTAGTTCAATAAGAAGTTTTTTGATTCTACAAAAATAAATATGAAAACTATCAGATATCATAGATATATTAAGGTGATTTATATGGCTTGTAATTAAAAGTTATTTGCTATTATAGTTTACCCTCTATCATAGTCTAAAATTTGAAAATCCATTTTCCTTTCCCGTATCCAAATTCAAAAAAAAAAAAATTAATTTTGCATACTTCACTTTAAAACAACAACAATAATAACAATAATTTATGAGTGCATTTAAAGGTGCTGTCACTGCATACTGGGAAGTGGAAATACCTGGATGGAAATCCAACACCGGTGACAGCACCTAAAGTAAAGGCAAGATTTCGTCAACTAAAACATGTTAAATTTTTTAATTTGCAGGTTTAGTTCCAGTAGAAATGCATAGATTAAATCCGATCGAAATGTTGGAGATTGTGATAAAATGTGCGACAGACGGTCATCAAGGGAAATGATCGGCAAATCAGTTAAGAACTTGTTTCTGGAAGCCTTTAGGGCGGTACATTTGATAGCAGATGGTGAATTGAAAGGACATGGGAGTGGCAAAACAGAAAGGTCAAGGGAACCTCCATCGACATGTGGTGATTGTGAGTCAGATAAGTGTGTCCAAAGCTAGTAGGCCAAAGATGACCACCTTGATGACTTAGATACCACCTGAAGGGCCATTTACCTACTAAGGGTTTCACTTTTCCAAGTTTAGCTCCTCATACGCCTTCCATCCACTCAACATCTCTGCCAACAGTTGCTGAAACCTTTCTTGAGGATGACATAGTAATGGGTAACGGGGATGTGTCCCCGACCAAGCTTAGCTGAAAGGTAAGTCCGACTCTGTTTCCTTGAAGTAGCTGCCATGAGAGGTGCTCTTGTCAGCATGCTTGATACCTGGGACACCAACATGTGATGGAACCAAGCAATTTTCCAACATTTTCTTTCAATTATGGAATTAAACATGGTACTTCTGAAGGACAAAAATCAAAGAGTATCTGGATGGACTATTTTGAGGTGGAAGAAGAGCTCTTTTAGAATAAGATAATAATGTGCGATTCGTCAGTTTTGAGGGTTGATGTCTTGGAAGCAACAACTCTGCTGTGAATATTGACAAATATGAAGTAAAAGTATGTTACAGGGTATGATCTAAAAATATAGCCAATGCACCTACCCAATCGTTAGTTTTGGAGCCATCAGTGGAAACAACAAGAGGGACTGCATAAGCGGTGAAGTGAGAGGAAGTCAGCTTCTTTTAGTAGGGATGGGTGACAGTTGGATTTCAAAACCGACAAAAAAAAGTCTTAAACACCAATGGGGGCAGGTATAACACAGTGCACAGTTCTCGTTGTAAGTATAAAATAACAAGGAGTTTAGAGAAACATTTAGGTAATCAAAATAGTACACACAACTTATGAGAATGACCAGAAGGTGAACACAGGGAAACCTCATCATGAAGGGATGTGTTAACTAGGGAGGACAGGATAGTAAATTTGACAGATAACAGGATGATGGACATTGGATATCTGGTAAAATTTCAAAACCAAATACCAGCTATCCATTATTTATTATCTGGCAAAATATTTCTTAAAATTCACATTGTTACTTACTTTATATATATATATATATATATATATATATATATATATATATATATATATATATATATATATATATATATATATATATATATATATATATATATATATATATATATATATATATATAATATATATATATATATATATATATATATATATATATATATATATATATATATATATATATATATATATATATATATATATATATATATATATATATATTTATATATTATATATATCCACCCACCTCAAAAAAAAAAAAAAAAAATTCAAAGGTAAGGGAAACTAAATATTATTTGAACACATAAAATGTCATTCAAAACGGTTTTATGTCATCACGTTTTTAAAGATTTCTTCCAAATTTTTGCTGGTCACTGTCAGTAAACTCTTTGGAGTCATTTTCTGAAGACTGTCATTACTCGACGGGACACGTCAGATGGAACAGCAGCTACCTATTGCTAAATAGTAATATTAAGGGCGTCAAGGAGTATACATACGTATTTTAAATAGCCCCACAGAAAAAAATCACAAGGACACAAAGAGTGAAGACAGAGGAACAGAACATCATGACACAACTTGATCAGCCAATCTAAAAACTTAAAAATTGCAATGATCTTTGAGCTGAATGTGCTATAGTTCCATCTTGCAGAAACAACACACTACGTTCTTCAAGCTCACGATACTCGAGTCGTGGCATTAAAAGGTTTTCGAGAATATAGATGTAACAGACAGAGGTTAATTTAACAGAAACACCACTCTCTTCTAAAAATAAGTACCCCATGATGCTAGCATCTGCAACGACAATGCTATTGTAAAACTTTTGGCATGTTGGAGGTGATAGTGGGCTAATCAATGAACCTTGGGAAAAAGAGACATTAAAGTTTTGTACATTGACCCCTGAAAGCAGCACAAACAAGGAGGTAGTAGCCATTCCTCACTGGAGTCACCTACAGCTATGAAGTGCCAAAGGCAACTTCTAAAGCCACGATTAGTTTGAGAGAACTTTGTGCAGTCAATTGAAGCGAAGTTAGAGCTCAAATAAACATATTGAGAGTAATAATAATGATAAATAACCTATAACAAAAGCCACAATTAAAAGAAACAGAAAATCTTTCATCAATTCGTTAAAAAGTAATTTTTGTAATTAAGATGTGAGTCCTCCATTTTTAGCTTCCATTTTCAACCTCTCTAACCTTCATTATTTTTCAAAGCAATTATTAGCAATTCAACTCATAAAATTCAATTTCAAGTAAAGAACCATCAAAATAAATAATAAACATTTTATAATTATGAATATATATATGAATATCTTCCATTAAAGAATCTGAAAATATTTTGAACAAATCTTTGTGAAAAAATCAATTTGATTGAAAATATATTTTGAATTTGACTAAAACAGAAAATCTCATTCAAATTTTAAATCATTTTAATAAACAAATTTAAAAGTTTAAAACGTTTATTCAACAAATCTTTAATTTTTTTTTTTTTTTTAACTTTTACAATTTAGCTTTTTTAACCTCTGAAATTGTATTAAATAAAATTTCATAAAGACAATGATACAAATTATGAAATTTTTTATATCAAATAGTCTTTATATTAAAGATTAGATAAAAATTTATTGAGGCGAGTAATCTTTTGATGTAAGAAGTGATTAAAGAGAATGGGAATTTTGTATTTGTACGTTGGAAATGATGTTCTCATGTATATGGTTTCTCTTTCAACTCATGGGTAATTATTGAGATTAGAATGGTAATACATTTGCAGTAAACACTAAATTAGGGAATATGTCCAAACAAAATAGCAAATTTGTGTTTTCATCCACGTAGTTGAGTTTTGATACAGAACCCAATCTCTTAATGTGTGAGTAAAACAAAATCTCCTATTCATTGAGATGAACCAAGTTATATATAAAAATATAAATATTTGATTGACTCAATTTTTCTTTAAATCCAAATGTAAAAAATTTAAAATATGACAAATTCATAAGAAAACCAAATCACTTTTTAATCCAATAATTCATACCTGATTTTCATTTAATTCCAGAAGATTGCTCAAAATCTTCTCCATTTTCACTACAATCTTCATTTGTGAAAAGAGGCTCGTCCTTAATTTCAATCTCATCTTTAATGTTTATGCTTGAGTAAAAGTTTTTAATCTGTTCAACAGAACAAAAACCTTTTTAAAATAATAATAATAATAATAATAATAATAATAATAATAATAATAATAATAGATAATAATAATAATAATGAAGATGATAAAATCTTTCCTACCTGAGTTTCTTCCAACGCTAAATCTTGCATAAAGATCTGGTCTTCATTTGTAAGACAATCTATTCTTTTAATGTCCATCGTAATCAATTCAAAATTTAATCTATGTTACGAATACCTGGAAGGAGAAAGAATAAATCTTCTCAGTTTTAAAATTAAATAATTTGCAAATTTATTAGTGGACAATGATATTATTTTTTTTTTTTTCATTCTAAATGCTGAAGAAAGAATGCTATATTATATAGCTAACAAAAATTAGGGCGAATCAAATTAAATAAATTATACTGCTATTATTTCTTATATACACCTGCTGATCTAACCTTCTTTTAAAGGTTGTAAACTCGTAATTGAATTAAGTATATCTTTGGACAAAAAAATATTCTATAAATTTACTATTCAGTTTTAAAAGGATAAACATAGCAGAACAATTACTGAAAAGACAAACTGATTCATTATTTTCCCTTGCAACCTCGTTATCTACTGTGTTTTATAATGAGTCTACAATCCTCTATATAATAATTGAAAATTTAAAAATCAAAATTTATAAATTCTCTATGATATTTTTCCAAAAAAATGTAGACCTACTCAGCATGGTATTGAGTTTCTTCACTCTTTCATCAAAGTCCAATTTTCAAAATAACAAATCACTTACGTGACTCTTAAGTTCTGAACTGATTTTATTATATCAAAATATTTTCTTAAAAGTAACTGTTAAGCAATACTATAAATAATTTAATAAACAATTTTTGAAAATGTGAATAATTAAATATCAACAAAACATTTTTAGGTAAAATTTTTTCAACAGATCCTAAAAGAAATTATCCAACTCCAAAGTTTAAAGATGTACATTTTTTATTTTATTTTATTTTGAGGGAAGGGGGTGTAAAACAAAATTAAGACAAGAAAATTGATTTTGTTCATTAAAAACACTTTTAAAAAAAATTATAACTATATACTGTACAACTTCAATGAGCAAGAGAGGAAATTTTAGAAATTTTTATAACTATTTCAGAGCTAAAGAATAAAAAAATTCTTTATATATATATATATATATATATATATATATATATATATATATATATATATATATATATATATATATATATATATATATATATATATATATATATATATATATATATATATATACTATTATTTCCATTTTTAGCTTCAAAATCTTTTAAAATCTAGTCATAATAGTAACCTTATCAAAGGACAGTTTCTCTTGTAATAGCATGGTGTATATATACACTTTCAGCAGACAATCTTCAAATGACATTAAAAAAATAATTATTTTCATTAGTTTTAATTTTTTTTTTTTTTAATTTTTCTTGCAAAATCATTTGTCATTCATTGATTAACCATAAAAAAAAAAAAAAAATCATACTTCATTTTCATAGTTAGGCCAAAGTTTACCCTATTATAGGGTAAACTTTGGTTAGGCTATGAAGAAATAAAATTTACATCTATATCTATAAAGAATTACCAAAATCGGTTCTGAGGCCCTTATACTGAACAATTATAGATTAGGTTAAAAAGTTATCTGACCTGATTTTTTATATCGATATTTTGAAATTTCAATTTTAATCAATATTTTAAAATTTCAATAGTTTTAGTATTAATTTCCCTTGTGTAGTGATTGGTTGCACTTTTTCATTTAAAAAATATTTAATTTGATATAATATAATTTAATATAAAATTTAATTTGTTCTACAGATTAGTATATATAAATATAAATATATATGGCTTAGGTTAAGAAGCTTTCTGACCTTATATATCAATATTTTGAAATTTCAGTTTTAATCGATATCCTTTATATCGATATTTTAAAATTTGATAATCGAAATGTTAGTTGAACTTTCCCTTACATTGAGATAGGTCATTTATTTTTTTTTACTGCAGCAAAAAACATTGTGGTTTTAAAAGTACTGTTTCTCCCAAAAACTATTGGTTTTCGGATATTCATTTACTTTACGAACATGCAATATATATTGTTTTGTTTTTTTTTTGTACAAAATTTAAAGGTAAAACAGATGTCAAATTGTGTTATGTTAGCAAAACTACAGTGATTGACTGGTTCAACTTTTGCCGAGAAGTTTGTATTTTGGAATGTGTCTCACTTTTAACCAAGATCGGGGAAAGGGTAAAGTTGTGGAAAATGAAAAATTTACTGCTTTTCTTGAAGCAATTTCCGTAACATGTAAGCTATATATATATATATATATATTATATATATATATATATATATATATATATATATATATATATATATATATATATATATATATAATATATAATATATATGTGGTGTAATACAGCAGTAGGCCTGTATATCATGGCAACGTTCTTGTATAGGTTAGGCCTGTATTTTATCAACTTTTTAAAAGTTATTGAGTTAATTTTGTCATTTACAGTAGTTATAATGGTACATTCTTATGTATATTAACCTTAAAATTAAATTTTTTTAACATTGTTTTTATTTCTCCTTGATGCCACACTATTTCATTTGTCTATGTATTGTCTTGAACTATAATAACTAAAATTATAAAAAAAAAAAAAAAATTTTTTTTTTTTTTTTTTTTTTTTGGCATTTTTGAATGGCTGTATTTCTTAAAACAAGCAAATACCAAAGTTAATATTGCAGGTGAAGAAACATCTATGGTAGTAATATAATGTGTGAAAATTTCAGATTTTTAGCACTTACCAAACCATAGATATTAAGGTTCAAAGTTACCGATTTTCTGAAAAATTGATTTATGAGCACCCTGTAAATTGTTTTAAAAATATTTACCCAACTTCAAATAAGATTTAAGTTAAACCATACTTTAGTATGTATCATCACACAAAATTTTATATCGTTAAATTATTTCCTTCTTTTAATAATACACCCACGAAAATGGAAATTTCTTCGATTTTTAACACAATTTTTTGGATTCATTTTCATGGTGAAATATTATTTTCACAAAAAAAAAACAGGAAAGGCCAAATGTACCTTAAAGTATCCCTAACAAATCAATCTCTATGAAATTTGGTATAAGAATTACCAATATGGAGATATTACTTAAAATGTTAGCCTCTATTAAGTGAAAATTTGGCTCCACCTGGTCTAACATTTTGGCTCACCCTGTTACAACCAGAGTAAATCTACAAAAACGAATGGTGGTTTTGAACTTTCCAGGGATAACATTAATGCCATGCAAAATATAAGTTTTAAAAAATTATCGAGCGGCCATCAGCGGTACGGATAAAATAGATAGACCCTGAGAATAAATAATAATAATAATAATATTAAAAATATAATAGTTATTTGATAAATATGATGATGTTATTGTAAGAGAGAGAAAGTTGTACCAAAGAATTACCTGGTGATGATCAGCTAATATGAGAGTCACAACAAAGACAGAAAACCAGCTGTAGCCTGAGGAAGACATTTGTGGCTGGGGAGCAGTTGGTGTATAAACGGTGAGTGTCTATCTATATATAGTAAAAGAGAAAATACATAGTCGGAAAAGAAAATAAGAACATTAACAAATATAAAAGGTATTAAGAATATAAGATGGGGTACTAGATTAGTTGTTGTACTAAATTGAAGTACAGACACTCACCAAATGAAATTAATTGATCAACTGGATATGGTTTCAATGCTAAGTGCACTTTCACAAATAATTAAGAGAAGTTGTAGGACCACAAAAATAGTTTTAAACCGATGTAATCGGATAAAAATAAAACAATCAATTAATTAACGCTGGCATAGGCCATGTAAAATCAATCCTATTACCTATATATATCATAACATGAAACAGAATCTTCTAGGATAAACGTCGACCATCAAATAAAAACTTTCAAAAAGGCCGTACTCGAGAAGGACGGCTTAAGAATATGCTTTGTGTCTATTTTAGGTTTCAATTTATATTGGAGACAATCTATTGAATTCTCCTTAGGTTTTTTTTTTTTTTTTTAATATGGAAACACTACACACTGCCATTTCGAACGCTGCAACTGTTTGTCACTTCAAAATTAAAAGTAATTCAAAATTTTTAAATTTTTATTTTTATCGTAAAACACAATTTGAGTTTATTTCGTAGATGTGTTGAAGTACGTTCTTTTTCATAGACTTTACTACCATTATCTTTCAACTCTCCTACTTTACCTTTATCGTTTTTAAATATATTAAATTTGCACATTTAGGAACTTCGAAAACCAAGATTCTTCGAAACCAATCATAGTTTGTGTCCTAAATAGTTTAATTGCAACGACAAATCAACCCTTACCTTTCAGATAGTTTTTGAACAAATTTTATCAAGCCACCCTTCCATTTTGAAGAACATAAAACAACTTTGTATAGAAGTACATTTGGAAGACATTTTTAAAGCAATGCAAAAAAGCAGAATATAAAATATTAGAAATAATTTTGAATGTTTTATTAAGACTACAAGAAAATGGATTCAAACTTGTCAAGAGGATTATAAATGAACAGTCACAAACTCTAATTAACTATAACGGACTAACTTTTTCACTTTTCCAAGAAATACTACTATTAAAGTATTAAACTAGCAAGAAGGAACTTACACCCAGTATATTTAAAAAGTTGTTTTTTTTTTAATTTAAATATATTAAACTTTTTATAATTTTCTAGCTTTGTGATATAATAAATTTTACTCCAATTTTAAATATTCTAACTTTTTTAATCCCAATTTTATCCTTTTTACTCTTAAGAAATTATAAATACATTAAACTATGATACATAACCATAGCATTTATTCTAACTAAAGAAAAAAAGGTGTCAGGCACCTTTTAAACATTCCTGGCATTAATAATAAAGTTTTAGAATTAGGTCCCTGCTCCCAATCCCCCTAACGAGACTACAAAGACTCCGACTTAACAACAATTATAATAAAAAGAAGGAATCAATTACAATAAATAAACTGGCTAATATTTATTATGTATCATCAGTTACAGAAATAAAATAAAATTTTATTTATGAAATAAAGAACATATAAAAAAAAAATGAACAAATTACCTATATAACAAAATGGCGGCAACTTTCCAAAAAATAAAGTTCAACAGAAATTCTGAATTTATGTTTGTAATTATAAAATTGCAATTATATTAATAAATTTTATAATTTCCTTCACTAAATATTACAAAAAAAAAATGTTTTGATTATATTAATAATAATAATAATAATAATAATAATAATAATAATAATAATAATAATAATAATAATAATAATAATAATAATAATAATAATAATAGCCAAATAAGAAGTAGGTCACCTTTTTCAAAAGTATTATACAAAAGTCACAGTGATCTTAATAACTACATGTGTGTATTCAAGGAAGAAAAAGAAAAAAGAAAAAAAAAAACATACTTCAAGTGTAAGTGCATTCGCAACAACAATAATAATAATAATGATAGTAAGCCCTTTTCTTTGCAATAAAAAAGTGAGATTTCTTCTTTGTCCCTCAATAAAAAGCTTACTTGGCAGTGACGAGGGTTAAAAGTTAAAGGAGATTGGGAAAGAGTAAAAGTGAGGAAGAGGGTGAGGGTGGTGATGGTGGTGGTAAGCGTAGAGAAACTGAATATGAAGAAAAAAGAAGAGATTACATAAGAAGAATTAGGGAGAAGCGGAGTGAGGTAGAGGGTGTGGAAGAGGAATGGCATAAATTGATGAGAGATTTAATGGAGGTTGCGAGGAGGGTATTGGTGTGAAGAAAATAGGGAATGGAAGAAGGAAGGGGAGCGAGTGGTGAGACGAAGAACTGGGAAATATGGTGAGAAGATGGATGCCTTTAACAGGTATTTGGGTACAAAGGACGCTATGGATTGGGAGGAATATAAAGAGAGGTGTAGAGAGGAGAAGAGGGAAGTTAAGAGGACAAAAAGGAGAGTGGAAGAGGAGTGGAGTAGAATACTAATAGAAAATTTTAAGGCGAGAAATAAAATGTTTTTGAAAGAGGTAACTAGAGTGAGGAGAGGGAGGAGGAAGAACGGGGAGAGGGAGTGAATGGGGAAGATGTTACAGGACGAGAAAGGAGTATGAGGAGAGATAGAAAATGTACTTTGAATCAGTTGTTGAAAGGGGAGAGAGAGATTAGAGAAGGGGGAGAGGTGGGGAATAGTGAAAAAGTTATTGAAGGATATGGAGGAAAGTATTAGTAGGGAGGAGGTGAAAGTTGCGATAAGAAAGGAAAATCGGCAGGATTGGATGGTATATATGGAGAGATGATAAGGGAGGGACTTGCAGAGATGGTTGATTCGTTGGTTAGAATGTTTAATGTGTGTTAGGAAGAGAGAGTACCTCAGGAGTAGCAAGATCAGCAAGACCACTGTATTATCCCCAATTTATAATGGAAAAGGATAAGAAGGCATGTAAGAATTATAAGGGGATAAGTC
Organism: Armadillidium nasatum; assembly: GCA_009176605.1. NCBI lineage: Eukaryota > Metazoa > Arthropoda > Malacostraca > Isopoda > Armadillidiidae > Armadillidium > Armadillidium nasatum. Next base: position 16,702 of record SEYY01000778.1, read on the forward strand.
TGTTGAGTGTGATAGGCAAGATTTATGGGAGAGTGCTAGTAACAAAAATGAAGACTTAACTAGAGAAGGAATGGGTGAAGAACGGTTTTTTTTATAGAGGGTAAGGGATGTTTGGACCAGGTGTTCACACTGAGAAAGTACATGAAAAAAATAAAATGGGGTATGTATATTTATGGATTTGGAAAAAGAATATGATAAGGTATGCAGGAGGAAGTTGTTTGAAACATTAATGGAAATGGGAGGGGGGGGGAGTAAGGGGGAGGTTATTGAAAGGCATCAAGTCCTTCTATGTCAATTGTAGATCAAAGTTGAGGGTGAAGAGGGAACTCACGGATTGGTTTACTATAGGAGAGGGACAGACAGGGGGTGGGTAATATTGCCGTGGTTATTGAAACTGTTGATGGATATGATGTAGTTAAAGTAATGGAGTGGGAAGGGGGTATAAGGTTTAGAAGTGTTTAGGGAAAATAAGAGGTAAATGTTTTCATTTTTGCAGATGATGCGGTATTGGTAAATGAGTCTGGGGAAAAGTTGAGGATGTTGGTGAGAGAGTTTGTGGGGAATTGTACGAACATGGGACTGAAAATAAGTCTAGCAAACTGTAAAAGTTATGAGGATTGGGGTGGGGATGAGGAAGTGAAGGGGAAGGAATGGAGGGGGGGGGTTAAAGTAGGGGGAGAGAAATTTGAAGAGGTAGAAGAGTTTAAATATCTGGGAATTATTGGTGGAAGGTAACGGGGTTACGGGAAGGGAAATAAAGAATAGAGTGGTAGAAGGAATGAAAGTGATAGAAGGCCTAAGGAAAGTATGGAAGAAACTGAAAATTTCCAAGGAAATAAAGGTAAAAATGTTTGAGTATTTGTGTTTGCGGAGGAGGATGTACTAAGATGGTTTGGACATGTGTGGAATGAATGAGAGGTTGGTTGGCAGGGTACTTAGATCAGAGGTGGACGGAGGAAGGGAGAGGAAGGCAAAAGTGGAGATGGATGGATGGGGTGAGGGAAGTTTTGAGATGGAGTTTGAATTTGGAAGAGGGTAGCAGATTTGAGGCGGAGGAAAAAGTGAGATGGAGGGAAGTGGTGAGGGGGAATGAGAAGTAGGGATGTGTGTGTTTGTCAGGGAATTGTGGCTAGCACCACCCCACGGGAGTGGGGAAAAAAAAAAAATTATATATATATATATATATATATATATATATATATATATATATATATATATATATATATATATATATATATATATATATATATATATATATATATATATATATATATATATATATATATATATATATATATGCGGTGAGGCCCCGGAGACCGAGTCACACTTTCTATTACACTGTCCTTCCAATTCTCGCCCCAGAATCTCCTGGGAGATCACTACCTTGAATGATCTCTGGACGAGGCCGACTGCGGTGGGCGGCTTCATCAGAGAAGTGTGACCACCTGAGCGTGGGGTGGTCAGGAGGTGAGAATTTAATATTTTATATATATATATATATATATATATATATATATATATATATATATATATATATATATATATATATATATATATATATATATATATATATATATATATATATATATATATATATATATATATATATATATATATATAATATATATATATATATATATATATATATATATATATATATATATATATATATATATATATATATATATATATATATATATATATATATATATATATATATATATATATATATATATATATATATATATATATATATATATATATATATATATATATATATATATATATATATATATATATATATATATATATATATATATATATATATTATATATATATATATATTTTATATATATTTGAATTTTTTTTTTACACCGATATAGACAGTGTCAGGTTAGGCCTATTTGGTGGCCTTAGGCATACATTTCCCATTCATGTCCAAGTTAAATTGTAGTTTTTTTTTTATTTTATTTACGCAACGAGATCACAAGCGTTCGCCAGGTTAGCGCTATTCGTTGACAGCTGGCAGTAGGAGTACATTTACTCATAATGTCCAGTTTTGTAAACCATGGATGCAAATTTTTAAAACCCAAACCGTAAAGGCTTTACCAAATTCAAGAATGCATTAAAATGCAAGACATTAACACCAGAAAAAATTAAAAAATTACTTATAAACTCTTCGACATTTTAATAAGAGCGATATTAACTGACAAGAATCTATTATCTCTTACTTTTATTTAGACTCAAAAGACCGTCCTCCATGTTAATTAAGTCATATTAAAACAAGCCCTTAGCCAAGGTTAGCAGAAAGCAGACATTTCAGTCTTGAAACAAATCAAAATTAAAATCAATCCATCTCAAACTTATTTTCCCCAACAATTCTAATAGATTAATTGTTGGTTTGTATATTTTTGCAGTTTTAAAAACGCAGAGTACCATCAAAATAAAACCTTTTCATATATAAATACTAGACTGAATACAAATTAAAATTACTGCTTTAAAAAAAGGTAAATAAAAAAATATAAATTTTTAGCATACCATTTATTATTAAGCACTACTCAGTGAATGGTTTTTTAAATGGGAACAATTATGCAAAAATAGATTTAATAATAAGAGTAAATTTAAAAAAAGAAAAAAAAAGTCCTCAAATTTAAATGTATTAAGCCTCAATCAACAAATAAAAAAACATACCTACCTAAACATGATACACACACACACACACACTCACATTAAATGTCTTTTTTTACATTTATAATTCAGAAAAAAACATTTATAAAAATTATATTATAGACCTTATATTATACCTCCATATATATATATATATATAAAAAGTTTTTTTATCATTATTATTATTTTTACCATTATTATTATTTTTTTTCATTGCAAAATAGTTTTAAGCATCAACAATTATATATCCTTAAAAATAATTTGAGATCACAATAAGGAAACAATTTTTATTACAACTCTTTCCGGGGCAAATAAAGAAATAAAAATAAAATAAAAATATATTGAAGTATTTTTTTTTTTAATTCCATTTTTATCGACTACTTAAAAAGCTTTTTTTTAAGGCCAATATAAGAGGCAATACAGTTCAAAAAATTTTCCTTCGCAATACCTGGAAGACCAACTACCATAGGCGTATAGAAAATTTTAATAACTACCATTCAACAACACCCAACATAAACACACACACACACATACATACAAGTAATGGTATGCTTAAACATTATTTTAAGTACGCCTATATGAAATTGGCCACAGTTTTCTTCACTCCCTTCATAAAACTATAAGTTACACTTTTTGGTTTTAATTTTATTTTCAATAAATTTTATTATTAAAAAGACAAAAAATAAAAATAAAAATACTTTTAAAAAAGACACCCTATTTTTCAAGACAGATTATGGAAGAAAAAGTGCATTTTTAAATAATATATATATATATATATATATATATATATATTATATATATATATATATAATATATATATATATATATATATATATATATATATATATATATATATATATATATATATATATATATATATATATATATATATATATATATATATATATATATTCTTAATAGCTACAAATGCTTATAATATTCCCTTATATTAAAATTCTAATTTAATTCTAAAGAATGATGCGAAGATATGATAGAGTAGCATATATAAAGTTCTCCTGAAATAAACAAGAGAATATCGTCCATTTTCACTTATCTTTCCAGCATTCAATCACTCCATCTTATTGTGTTACAGAGAGAGAGAGAGAGATATAGGAAGATGAGAAAAGTAATTAACAATAACTTGGACATTAAAGTTTTACAATAGTTTTTTTTATATCAAATCTAATTATGGCTCCAGACTTCCCAAACTTAATTGACCCTCTCTTCCATCACCTCCAATTAATATTCATAAATATTCTAAATATTATTGAGCTTTCATTTCACAAAAATTATAAAGTTTTTAAAAGCATCTTTTATTAAGGAGCTAATCCAAAAACTGCATCATAGGAAGGTTTACAATAAATAGATTTTTTAAAGCATCAAGAACTAGATGGACTATGGTCACTTTTTTATATATTTTAGGTTTTAACTACATTTTTGTGACCTTATGGCTGCCGGGAGACGTTAATGAACGCCTTAATTAAAAAATATTTTTAAAAATAATAAAACTTCTAATTTAAAAAAAGAAAAACAAAAATAATCTTTATAGAAGCCAAAATGCGAATATCGAGGCGGCAGTGTTTCTTAAAAACCCGCATTACTTCCGCGAAATATCTTATCCTGATGACGCGGCTTCTGACTTTTCTTCAGCGAGGAGACGTTCCTTATTCGCTCTCACAGTTTCCGCTCTTCTCTCCTGCCGCAACAAAAATTTAATACATTACAAATTGCTATAATACTTTTTTTTTTTAAAAAAAAATGGTATAGTCATTTCAAAAACTACCTAAGTCGGCTTTCTCCCCCAAAAGTGACTTTAGCCTGATTGGATATGTCTTAGGCACAATGAGGTTTAATTTTTTTTTTCTTGGTCGAGGGGGTGAAGGGATATGACTAAATAGTTTGTGAAATAACCAATTCAGTTATAATTCAATTGCTAATTTAAGGTTATTCGTATACTCAATACTTACGAAAGTGGAGAAAAAAAAAGAGAGAATGGTAACCCACCACCATTGCCTTCAACTAACAAAAAAAATTAAAGCAAAAAAAAAAATAGTGAAGGGAAAACAAAACTTACATTCTCTTCGATACTCTTCTTAATTTTTTCCAAATGTTCCGCCCTTTTTTTCTGAGCAGTCTCTAACTTTTGTTCCACTTTTTCAAGGACTTCTTTTTTCATTCTCTTCCTCCTCTTTTTGCTTTGCCTCTAACACCTGTTCCACTTTTGCAGTTACATTTAGGGTCTGTTTCTTCGCCTTTTCTTCAGTAATCTTTTTAACTTTTTCTTCGTAGGCAGCGGCAGCTTGTTCTCTCAATTCACGGTGTTCGCTTTCCCTTTTCTGAAGGTTTTCTTGTACTTCGTTCACTTTTTGGGACTGATTTTGTGATAACGAACATAGCAATATAAGTGTGCATCCCAAAATAAAAATTTAAAAATAAAACAGCATGCACTGCTTTTAATAAAAGCTTAACAAATAAAACTAAAACGGACATATAAAAGAAAAGGACTATGAACCTTGCTCCTGTTTTTTTTTTTAAAAAGGAAAGCTAGTAAAAAAAATAAAACACTTAAAACATCTATATAAAAAAGTAAGTTATCTTACATGCTCTCGGAGTAACTCTAATTTCTTCATTTTTTCACTCATTCTATTGGTCTCGGCAACATTTAATTTATAAGTTATTTTCTCATCTAACTGCCGAATGGATTCCTGGTGACCTTGTCGTACTTGGTGGGCATATTCATCCTGAAATCGTAAATAAGAAAGTGTTAAAGAATCTGCAGTAAATACATTAGCACGTAACTCGTATAAAGTTACTTCAATCTTCCCTAACAACAATAGCAAAATAATAATTATAATAAAATCCCAGGAAGACATTGCCCAAGGTTAGGAGGACTAGACACTTTGTCAACTAGTAATTCTTCACTTAGAAGAATATATGTAACAAGATTTGTTATATAGATGTGGTATTAGAGACTGGAAAACATACCTTATAGCAAATCACAAAAATAATAGAAAGACAAGCACTTGAAACCATTTCACTCTCTCTTCTCATTAGTTTTAAAAGACTAATCGCTAACTTTGCTTGAGAATAGAATTCCAAACTATAAGTACGGTAGTTTGTATAATAAATTGAGTAAAATTAACTAACTTTCCTACCAGACTACATTCAATTGAGAGACTCCTTCACAACTATTACAACTTTGCCAAAATTTAAACTACTTTTTAGCAGACTGAGTTTTAAAGTTTCTATTGTCCTATTAAACAATACAGAGGGATGAAAAAAGTTACTTTAATATTTAAATTAGCCTCCAACATATTTGTCTCATTCCCCTCTAGTCGATCTTCAAATATTCATGTTCTTATTCTAAATTCTTTTAACATTGCAATAACTGCAATAAATAAGTTGAAAAATAAATAATAATTGCGGGAAGATAAAGAACAGTTTGAAAGATGGCTCAATGGTAAAGCGTCAAGTTGTTGTCAGTCACATAATGTTGTGGTTCAACACCGGAGCAGGAAAGCCTTGTTTATCTTCACGAAAGTGTTCTTTATTTTCCATTTCTTATTCCATGTTATCAGTTACCCCAAAATGCTCTCCCTTTGGCATTCCTCTTTTACATTCCAAAATATTTGTTTTGCAAAGGCTTTCCCAGATACTGGCTGACATCTTTTAAAGATAATTACTTCAAAAATATACAGTGAATAAATACAATATAGATACGCCGAAACTACAGAAAAGAGAATTCAACTCACGTGTTCCTTCAGTTTGTCCATAAGTTTACGAAGGTGTTCGTCTCTATTTTCCTGTGCGGAATTTAATTTGCTATTAATGGCATCTCTCAATTCTTCAGATTGTGCTTCCAACTGCTTACGAACTGCCTCGACACTCGTCAACTAAAGAAAAGAAAAATAATAATAATAAAATAAAGTTTGCAAATAAATTATTTTGTCACCTACCATCTACGAATATCAAATCATTCACTCACATGTTCAGAAATTTTGGTCTTCAGATTGTTAAGATGTGCTTCTCTGTTGATAGAGAAAGCGTCAAGTTTATCTTCGAGAGCCACTTGGGTGGCAGCAATAAATGCCAAATTAGCTTCCTCGCGTTTGCGACCCGCTTCCTCGAGTCGCGCCAACCGCTCACTAATAGATGCAAGTCGAGATGCTTCCATGGACTGAAACCATATAAATAAATGTATAAACAAACTGAATGCTGTGCACATTAATCCAACAATTTCATTTAATAAAGGTTAAGAATTATCAAGTAATATAGCTTAATATTTCCTTAAAATAAAAAAAATTAGTCTTCCAATTAAAAAATATTTATACTCTAATCAAGCACTCATATAACACTTCCATTTTTTTTAAGCCCGCATGACCTTGCTTACTGCGACCATAATTATGAAATGAATACAGTCAAGAACAATCTCCCCCCCTCTTATCCACGCCCTTTCCTATCTATAAACAATGAATTCAGAGTAGAGAGTGAGCAAAAGAATAATCCAGAAAGAAAGTATCAACAAAAGAAAGCTTACACACGAAGAGAAATAGAAAAATAAACATTAATTATCATTCCTAAAATAAAATATAACAATCTATACCTTTCTACGTTCTTCAGCCTGAAGCAACTTCATTTTAATATCTTGTTCGGTGACGGACTTTGGTGCCTTCGGTGACCCAACAGCTGGTTCGGGCTTTTCGGCAATTGGTTCAGCCAGAATCATTTCGTAGCACATTCCTCCCCGAGACTTCTCTTCGCATCTTATTTCAGTTGCTGAAACAAAACAAGAGGTTGAAAAAAAAAAGTAAAAAAAAAATAGTCTTACATCTCCAGAGACGCATGCAGTAAAACAGGCGTGTAAAAAAAACATTACCAGTGATCAAAATAAAAATAAAAACAATTATAGCAACGCTCACCATGATAATATCTTTTCTTTTTAGGCTGTTTGCACCTTGGTTTCTTATTGATTTTTTTAGAAATAGGTTTCTTATGGAAGTGTCCTCCTATAATAACCCAAAATCCACAAGAAAAGCAGCACAAAATAAAAAGAGAAACGAATGAAGAATAAAATACATTTCCAACCTTTTGGCAAAGCATCTCTCTATGCAAATACCTTCAACACGTTTCCTTAGTATATCTATAAAAGTTTTAATAAAATAACATTTAACTATAGAAACTACAAAATATGTTAATCTCTTTACAAAGTGTCTTAATACTAATACAGACTAAAATTAAATAATCAAACGAACGAGTTTCAAATAGCATTAAAAGAAAATTCCTGAAAATCAAAATAAAAAATTTAAGGTTTGAAAAAAAAAAAAAAAAAAAAAATTCGTGTAGCGCACTGCTACAGAAACTATTGAGAAATTTCACTAACAGGTTAAAAAGATACCAACAAAAAAAACGTGATATTCCCATCAAAAAGTTTCTAGACTTTCACCAAAACGATACAACTCAAATCTTACGAAAGATAAACCATCAACCATGTACATATTTTTATCAACATATTTCAAAACTGGCAAGTCTAATTTGTAGTAATGATGATAACTACATAATTGATACCATATATATATATATATATATATATATATATATATATATATATATATATATATATATATATATATATATATATATATATATATATATATATATATATATATACTGTACCTATAAAAAAATAAATTAACTAACCAATTAAAGGTTTATTACAGCAGTTACTGGTACTTAATTTTTTTTTTTTTTTTTTACAGCTGCTACCAGCAGTAACAGGAATTTGCCAAACAAGATGGGTGAGGAGAGGGGGTGAGGAGAGGTGGTGAGGCAACCTCGTTTTAAAACATACAACTTACATTTTCCTGGCCCAAATCTCATCCACCCACACACATACATCTCATTCACACGCACACAATTCCACACTAATAATTAAATCACAGAGGACGGTAATTTTCACTTTGAAGAAACCAAAGAAAAAATAAAAATAAAAAAAATTCATCACCCAATATGTCTGAGAAAGGGTGTGTGTGTGTGTGTGTGTAAAACATTTACGACGGTGCACCGTGTGTGTATGTATAACATACATATACACACATAAATGGAATTCCCCAATGTCGGGAGAGCGAGAGGCTTCGCGAGGCTGATTCAGCTTTTAAAGGCGAAGACCTCAACCACTCTCCGCCCGGAGTATCATTCAGACTAGGTGCGGTAGACAAGTTCCAAAATATTAAAGGAGAGTTTGGGGGGACAAAAAATAGGGAGACAAGGGGGTGGGGGGGTGAAGGGAATTGCAGATTTCCAGATTTTCAAAAATTATTACCCAAAACACCAACCAACCAGCATATAATATATATATATATATATATATATATATATATATATATATATATATATATATATATATATATATATATATATATATATATATATATATATATATATATATATATATATATATATATATATATATATATATATATATATATATATATATATATATATATATATATATTATATATATATATATATATATATATATATATATATTATATATATTATATATTATTATTATATATATATATATATTATTATATTATATATATTATATATATATATATATATATATATATATATATATATATATATATATATATATATATATATATATATATATATATATATATATATATATATATATATATATATATATATATATATATATATATATATATATATATATATATATATATATATATATATATATATATATATATATATATATATATATATATATATATATATATATATATATATATATATATATATATATATATATGCCAAATAATTAAAAACCATTGTATTAAGAAAGTTTCAATCAAATTTACATAAGGTTTTTATAATAATAATAATAATAATAAAAATAGAGCGTTGAAGAGTAAAGAAAATTGTTTAAAAAAAAAAAGGTAAATACTTAAAAAAAAAAAATTGCTTAATTTTTTTTATTAAAATCCAATTTCTTTTCTAATCTATATATTAAGGGTATACGAAATAACTTTAAATAACGAGTTGGTAGCCCAAATCCTTCTAAACACGTGTTTAAATGCTAAGCAAGCAGACAATGTAAGACTGTTCGAACCCCCGTCAACATCGTCGTCTTCATCATGAAACCTGCGCCCTGCGTGAGTCAATCCAATAACTTCCATACCGAACGGATGACCTCAGACAACATCTATTTCATGCATTATAGAACACTACAAAAGTTGGAACAGACGAATCCAATTCAACTGTAGGAGGGTGGGGGGAAGAGGAGGAGGAGTTGAAACCAAGGAAAAGCGCCAAGAGGGGTAAGTTGTCTGGAAGGGGAGAGCCTAGACGAGATTTAAAAAAAAAAAAAGGTAAGGATTTATTATAGAGGTGAAAGGGTCTTCAGAAATTTATCTATACACTTAACGTTTATAAAATGTTATGATAATTATAATTTGAAGTATTAGCAGAACTAATTTGGTTAGTTTAAAAAAAAAAAGATTCAATAAAAGTTTAAGCCGCTTAGGAAATTAGAACTAAACCTCAAATATTTATCAGACGAGTGTTACGAATTTCTATATTAAGAAAGAAAGAAAATTTAATCACAACGGAAGTTGGTTTGAAATAAACATAAGACATGAAATAATTTTAACATTTAGAAACTTTATTATTAAAAATTTAAAAGAAAAATCTTCCGTATTTTTACAATGAAATTTCGCAGATAGAAAATTCCGAGAAAGGGAAAATGAGGGGAAGGAAATGCTCCCGCTTAGATTTTTAATAAACCAGACTATAATCCAAGTTTGAGGACTAACCTTGAAAAAGTTAAATCTTTTGTATATCCTCACTAAGGCAAGAGGAAGAAACAGGAAGTGGCCATAATTGGATTATTTTTATTAAAATTTGGAAGGACGAAACAATCAAAAATAAGATTGATACTTCAAGAGTTTAAATAAAATAATATTCAAAAAGAATCCACGGCGAAAAGGTTAGAAGTGTTTGGCACAAAAAAAAATAAAATAAATAAAATAAAATAAATAAATAAATAAAAAATTAGAAAAAGCCCACTGGGCCCGGGTTATCTAAAACACCAAAAATCAGGAAAATGT
>SEYY01000778.1:38149-50649 GCA_009176605.1 Armadillidium nasatum
TAAATTGGTAGATCTCATATGGTACGTGAAAATGAAGATGATGCAATTTTAGACTGATTTACAAGATTATTATCCGAAAGCGATTCTTGTCATTTTAATTATGAAAAAAAAAATTGTTCACATTGGTAAGCAGTTGAAAACGATGATATGTTTCAATGCGTGATTTCTAAAAAATTAATACTTTTCTGTATCCATGTAGGATTTATCAAATTCCAAAACAGATAAACTATTAATTTTGATTTTAAAGTTACCTGATTGTAAAATAATTAACTCAAGTTGCAAAAAATGAGGAGCTTCATCTGGCACTACACCAAGTTTCAAATATTTGCAGCGTTTATTTATGATTTTGTATAAATCTTGAAACCTCTTTTTGAACTGTTCTGAAATATTTCAACACTCTTAGCCATACGTCGCTGTAAATTCTGGTTTCTGCTGTTAAATTGTTGAAAAATGTGCCATGGAATTTTTTCCAGTTGAGTTACGATCTTTTGCAGCATTGTTTCAAAGGTCTTATCATTGGCAAGAAGAGAAGTAATAAACTGATTAGGTCCTTGTAATTTCAAATTTAGATCTTATAACTAATTAGTGGTCAATTATAAATCCCAAATTACATAACCATTTTTGGTTCTCTAATTCTATAGCAGAATTGCCCTTGATGTCCATTAAGAATTTCACTTAACTTCATTCTCTGTTGTTGAACACCTTAATTTTAATGGAGTTAACACATTTTTATTACTATTTTCATCACATTATTCATTCTTAGAGATTGTGCACAAAATTACTATTGATGAATAAGACAATGTAACATCAAATGTTTAGAATCAAGCTGACGGTTTTCCAATTCTTTCTTAATGCTTCTAATGTCCTACCATTGATGGGGGACACCATCTGTAACGACATCGCTAAACTTTCCGTAGAGTAAATCTATTTTTTTAATTTTTATTTGTTAATTTCACCTCAGAAAAAAAGATCTTCGCCTGTGGTAGTTGCATGTATCGATTTTAAAGGAAGTAAATCTTCTCTTATTTCAAAGCCTGGCAGTATTCCACGTACAAAACAGCTAGTTTAGCTGTTTTTGTTATATTTGCAGTTTCATCCACAGCTTTCGAATTAAACAAATTCTGATGCTGCTCGTTTCAAAGATACTTTTAAATTCTTTGCCATAACTTCTAATCGTTTAGAAACTTTTCTCCTTCATAAATTAAAATTCTCAAGTAATGGAAAAAGTTTGTCGATGATTATTATTCTGTTGAAAATAGTTTGTTAGTTAACGAGTGTTTATTCTTCAACCATTTAAAATTTTTTAGATTTAGTTTAGAGAATTTCCTCAGTTGGCGAGAGGTTCCCCATGTTTTAAGGTGTATCACAGTAAATTTCTGTAAAGATCTTGAAGATTCTTGAAGCAGTCTTCAGAATAAAGATCTTTAAATCCAAGTATAGCAATCTTTAAGTTCGCAGCAAAATTTTCATCTTAAAACTTCAATCTTTAATTTTCTCATCTGGAATGGTCACGTGATCTAAACAAACATTCAAATCTTTAGGTCGAGGCTTCCTTTTTGAAAGCATTTTATCTTTACAACAGTACCATAATAATTGATATATTTGTACACAAATTTTCAAGTGTTATTTTAATAATTTCTTAATTATTGACTTTCAAGGAAATTTATTATTCGTATTTTTATTAGTTCCAATAATTTTAATAGTTGCAGTCATAGCCTTTAAAATACCTTGTTTGTCCCATACATTGTATATTATTTTCCTAACTAGGATTCTTTATATATTAATTAAATTAGGTAATTAACAAATAATCATATATGCCTGCTTATATTATTTAAATCAGTTTCAGGAAATTAATATTTTTTTTATAAAGAAAATCTATCTGCAACAAGAAGCAAATCATTTTTTCCTTTTTTTAACACTGACCAACTTTGAATTTTTAACATTTTTCACACTCTACATTTATTGTGTATTTGGCACGTTTGAGTCATAGGAGAGAATTTTAACTGCCACGTATCAAACCATTTACATATCAAATTAAACTAAACAAACTCTTGGCAATCTTAATCTACAGTGAAATAACAGAATTGCAAATTAGATCAATCCGGAAGAATACCTTGACAAACCTGGACAGTTTTATTAAAATGACATCAACACAACAGACATTTCAGAACCCAAACTTAAATTCTTTTTTTGATCTAAAAAATAAAAAAAATAAATAAAAGAAAATTCAGAATAGTCAACCTGGATTAAGAAAAAACTACCCAATTAGAAATAAGTATAATTCTTCTAAAACTTTTAAGAAAGAAAAAGAGAAAAAGAATTCCGTGGATAAAATGAATAAACTAAATACCATAACATACTTTTATTGTTATAAATACAGTAATATGTTACAACACAATAGAACAAAACAATTCAAAAATAATTTATATATTTTGGCAAATGTACAGAAAACGTTTGACAGGATTTGGAGAAAAATTTTATGACAAATAAAACTAAATTCTTGATTTAAAACACAAGAACAGACTGGGATAATGGAAGAGAAGGGAAGGGATTGATATAAAATTTCAATTTTGGCATAGCATAACTTAATTATTATTTAATATATATATATATATATATATATATATTATATATATATATATATATATATATATATATATATATATATATATATATATATATATATATATATATATATATAAATATATATATATATATATATATATATATATATATATATATTATATATATATATATTAGTTTGTCTTGGATTTGTAATTAGTGTTCTTAGGCACAAAATGAACTAACCAAGTACCATACATAATAATTTACTCCAGCAACAATAATAATAATAACTGTCATTAAACTAATGATGGGGGAGGTACGATAGAGCCTCGGATTAACAACTTACGACGACAAATTTACATAAAGAGGTCTTCCACCTCTCTACTTTACCAACAACTTCATTTATCAAATTGATTCGCAAGAACAAACTTTCTCAAATGATACTTCGTTTTATTTACAGGAATGGTGCTTCACCATATTTACATATTTATATTATATAAATGACCTTCTTTCGACTGCCTTAAAACACTATTCATTAAAGAGTGTTTGTGAAAGCTTTTGACAAGGGCGCTTGGAAAGCACGAAAGGAAAGCATTAAATAGTAGCAATTTCACAGAAGAATAAAAGAAAGCTTTCATATTTAATATACTAATAAAAAATAAAGAAGCAAAAAATTTTATAGTAAATATATTTAACAAAGTCTGACGCTCATTTAATAACAACACTGACACAGAGTTCTTTTCCATTACTTCTGGAATGATTACACATTATATATTTATATAATATATATATATATATATATATATATATATATATATATATAATATATAATATATATAATATATATATATATATATATATATATATATATATATATATATATATATATATATATATATATAGTAATTCACTCAATATAATAAAAAAAAAGTATCGCAAACAAAAAATATTTGAATATTTTATTTTTAAAACACCTAGAACAAGTTACTAGGATGGGGGGGAGGAGGGGATTATAACAATGTAACTCATTATGTTCCCCCAACCCCTTAAATCTGCCGCACTAATATAAATACGCCTTCCCCTCTAATAACGGGGAGAAAACTGATATATATATATATATATATATATATATATATATATATATATATTATATATATATATATATATATATATATATATATATATATATATATATATATATATATATATATTATATATATAATAAATTGAGCCATTTCTACATCTTATAGTCACTTTACAAAACAAAGAACTTTTTAATTCTATTTTATACTACCAAAATTTGTGATAAATGTCTGCCGAATACACACACACATACATACATACATACTATAAATATGTAGTTACTTCTACTCTACAGCTTCTACATAATTGGCAGGATAGAGACCAATCCTTCCGTCTTTTCTTCCTGTGCACCAACCCTGCTCGTCTTGATCTTCAAGTTTCTCAAAGGTGTCTCCTGCAAACGATCAAAAGACAATCACTTTTTAGAATAAAATATATTAATAATCATTTTTATTTTTTGTCTCCATTTAAAATTTTGTGTGTGTGTGTGTGTGAAGTCAAAAGTACGATAAAAAATTTTTTTTTTAAATATTCCGTTCTTCATTGTATAATTTAATATTAAAATACAGCCGTCACCAAACTCTCCTTAACATATCTATGATGAATGTAAAGTTATCAATTTAGCATGTCGATGATGTAGGCCTTTAGCCTGAACAAACTATGAGGATGGGATTGGGGGGGTGGCAAACGATTTTCTAGGACTACCAAATATACTAATTTATCTTTTTATATATATATATATATATATATATATATATATATATATATATATATATATATATATATATATATATATATATATATATATAATATATAATATATATATATTATATATATATATATATATATATGTTTAAAGAAATTTTTGTGCGAGCAAGTTAAGAGTACGGTCGCATCTTCAATAATTACTTCCATAATTGAAAATATTAACTCGGTTTACCATAGTATAACTATAATATTTATACTGTGGTTTTACATAGAATATGACACACATTAACAAAACTAATTCAGGCCATAGTTGAAGAACTTATAAATCGAGAGTTGAGGAAAAAATTTGAAACACATTTAGAACTAATCTTTGGTCAGATACATTGATAATTTTTGATTCGTTTTACATAAGACCCGTTTCTCAAAAGGAAACCAAAACATCTCCATAGGTGGCAAAGGGATTGGGGTAAAACTCTCAAAGGTTTATATAATTTCTTTGACAATTTTAATAATTGTGGCTGAAATGAAATTAATACAGCAGAATTATGAATCAAAATTATTCAAATTATTTAAATAAATATTTTGAATCATGATTTATATGATGCCTTAATTTTGTAGTTTTCTACCTTTTTCATTTTGGGGAAGACAAAATAAATCATTCAATTGGTCACAGTGAAATGACAGACATTTAGAGAGAGAATTTAAATAAATAAATAAATTGGAATAAGTAGTTTCTAACCTTCCTCCATTAAAATTGAATGCATCTTCCAAGACAAAACAGGATTCATTCCAAGGGTAATTAGAAAAGAAGCGACGTAATGCCCCCAATTAGCCCGATTAAAGTGCCAGAAAGTATGTTTAGGACATGGAGGAGTAGTTGGAGAGATTATAATTAAGAGCTATGAGATTGATGGTAAGAGTTACCGATAGAAGGGAAAATGGTGTATTTATATCTAGAAGGAGTAGTGGTGAAGCATAAATCAAGCGTATTCAAGAATTGGTTAGGGCGATCTAGAAGTGTGGGGGTTCCCTAATCAACTGCTCCAGATCGTTGAGAATGCTGAATGATTTGGACTCCTTCCAACCTGTATAAGAGGAACCCAACCACTCAAGTGTGGTGTACATTGAAATCCCCTAAATAGAGGACTTCAGCATTTGGATGAGAAGTAGTAAGATATTGAAAAAGAACTGGAAAATCTGTTCCATTAGGGAAGCAGTAACAGAAACACAAGATAATTGTAGTTAGTAGGAAGACAGATTTTAAGCCATAAAACATCGAAATTAGGAGATTCTAGATTTACGAGACGTGTCACAGGAGTGTTAATGTTCAATATAGGCTCAGACTCCACCATTTAGTCGAAAATTGTGAAAAAAGTTGAAGTTGGAGACATTGAGGTTGTTAGTGAAAGAATCCCTGTCTAGCTGGGTCTCAGACCGAAGGAAAAGGTTAAGATGAGAATTGGAAAGGTGATACTAAACGGATTCAATAATAGCACGAAGGCCACGGACGTTAGCAAAGTCAATAGAAAGCCCCAGGCTACGTCCACCTCCACGTCCTCTCAATTTAGTCATTTAAAGAAATACCCCCACACTTTAACACTCAAACACATATACAAACGCAAGTACACGAACGTTCATACACTCGCAATAAACTAATGCTAAATTGGATATATATATATATATATATATATATATATATATATATATATATATATATATATATATATATATATATATATATATATATATATATATATATATATATATATATATATATATATATATATATATATATATATATATATATATATATATATATATATATATATATATATATATATATATATATATATATATATATATATATATATATATATATATATATATATATATATATATATATATATATATATATATATATATATATATATATATATATTATATATATATATATATATATATATAATATATAATATAATATATATAATATATATATATATATATAATATATATATATATATATATATATATATATATATATATATATATATATATATATATATATATATATATATATATATATATATATATATATATATATATATATATATATATAAAATAAAATTAATTAAATTGATCGATTATTTTTTAAGCTTAAAGAGACCATGAAAAGGTATAAAAATCTTAAGTAAACCAATCTTAGATTTATTATTAATTTGACTTCCATTTTAATTCTTACCTGTTTTGAACGAAAGTTCGTCGTCTTCGACACCGACGTAGTCATATAAAGCTCTGACTGGAACTCCTGGTTTATTGGGATCTACAAGACGCTCCGAGTAATCCCACTCGTCATCCTCGCCACTAACGCCGTTGCTGCTGGTGGTAATTAAAAGACACTAACTTAATGAAATTATAGGTAGGAATAAATCTACCACCACCACTCCAAATGAGGATGATTAATTGTTTATTACGTTCTTTAACCCGTTTTATAGTTATTATCACCTCTCAAAGGCAGAGTCCTATGCAAAGATGGGATGGAAAATTATTAAAAGGGAAAAAATATGAAAAAACATTTTGCCAAACTACCATTCCAGCCCAACATAAAAGTTTGCAGTTAACTTACTTCACTTCCTGTAATTTTTTTTTTTTTTTTTTTGAAGGAATCATCTAAAGGTTTTACGAAAATTGTCAGAAAGTAGAAAACTATACAAAGGTAATTTGATAATATCATTAGGGAGAGATGCAACACCCATAAAAGTCACAAAATGCAATAATCGTGTAATTATGGGTAATTATGGGTAATCAATTTGCTGTAAAAATGCGACTAACATCTTGTTCGTAAGTAATTTTAGCCTGGAATAATGAATATCATGTTTTCTCTTCATTCTTATCAGAGACTCGTTTAATAAACGCAGATTCATATGTTTAAAAACTATTCTTTCATTTTATTTTATTTAAAAAAAAAAAATAAAAAATTTGTGTTTGGATTTGTTTAACATTTTTTTACGTTGTTCTACGTTCACCCCATAAAAATAATATCACTTCACGAAACGAAAAAGCGAAAGCAATGATAATAATAATAATAATAATTACTTCAACAGGACACACCGATCAATGAGAAAAGTTTTACAACAATTTTTATGGGAATATTTTATTTAAAAAAACATATATTAATCTATTAGTTATTTAATCATTCCAGGATATTTTTTTTCGACTGTCTTTATTACCTAACTTCTACGGTCCAAATGTGAATCCTTCACATCACTTCCATCGCAAAACAATGGCTAGAATTCGCTGCTTTAAATAACCCTCTCAACAAGAGGTATATTCCAGGTCAACATAAACTCTGAGGAGGATTACCAATCTGTATGGTGTACACATTTGCTTGTGTATTGGCGAGAAAGTAAAAACCCATTGTTAATGTATTTGTTACATAATTAAATAAAGAAAATCAGATGTGTGAATGCTCACAATAACAATGAAGGTTCACTGCGTTCATGAAGACCCTACGACCACAAAAGAGAAGAAAAACAAACACTATCGTTAATTATCTTGTAATGAAATCAAAAATCAACATGTCCCAATGCCCCTTTTTAATTTGTGTTCCTCTCCTGCAGCAGAACATGCAACCAACTACTCTTAAAACGAATAATGATAATAATAGTAAACATGAACTAATATAACAAATAGATTCTAATAAAAGAGCTCAAAACAACAAAATATACTGAACATGCAATTAACTTTATAAGACATAAAAGAGAACAAAAAAAAAAAAAGACTACCTGTCTTCGTCAGGTAGAGGATGAACACTGAAATTAAACAAACAGAACAATAAGGAGAGGAAAGAATCCACATGTATAATCACCAAAATAATTTATAAAATATAAATAAATAACCGAAACGAAATAGCAACAAGAATACAAAGAATAGTACAAGAATAATAAATATATATAAAAATATACTGGAGAGACTCTCACTTGGGGCTGTTGTCATCGTCGTCCTCGAAGGGGTTGCCTTGTTCTTGTTGCGAATCACTAACCGAAAGCAGCGAAAAAAAGAGAATAAATCAAAAGCAGTTAGAAAAGTATTAGTCTGACTTTTTAAATATTAGATATTATTATTATAAGTGTAAATAATTTTAGTCTAAATATTTATGCATGATATTTTATGATTAGAAACAGGATAAAAGAAAAAAAAAATTTAAAACGAAACGTAAAGAGAAAAAAACAAAACAAAATTAAAGACCTTTCTACTCTCAAAATATTAATTTTTATAAAGCAGAAAAACTTGATATATTCTTTAAGTTCCTTAAGTTAATCAAACACCGTGAGAAAATGATTTTTCATACAATTTTAAAGTCTTATTTTAACTTATTACATTAACACCACCTCTCCTCTTTTACCGAACATCAAAAAAAATCACTTAATTTAGAAATAAAACCATACACGAACATCAACAATAACGAAGCTCGCACCAAAGCAAGATGATAATCCTAAAATGGAATTAAAAATTGCCTGGGGTAAGCTCCATCTCACAGACTTCAAACAATTTAAATACTGCTTGTTATTTACCCCATAATCTTAATATAGTAAATTGAATTGTAAACAATTATGGAGAAGTTAGAAATAAATGAAGGGGACCCAATTCCTTCAACATAAAATTAGTCAGACAAACGAAATGAGCCCCACTCAGGGTTTAAAGAGTAAGGATAAATAAAACACGTTGGGGGTTTAGAATAAACAAATAAATTAAGTTAAATACATAAAGAGTTGTTTCGTTGTCATAGATATTCTTGGATTAGTTTTAGCTTTTTCGGTATAAATTATTTTAAAATGAAACTAGTTTTTTTATTAATATTCTTTTATCTTGACTCAAACTCTTTCACTAAATGTTTCCAAAAAGAATTCAAAACAAATGCAATTTATAAAATATTTTCATTACAGATGATTAATATCGAGACATTTACACATAGTTATCAAAAATTATCAGAAAGAATTACTTATAGTGTAGACTTTGAGAACAAATTATCTTTGTGTAAGAAATTATAAAATTTTAATTTTAAGGGCGTCTCCGAGTTTACAATTGTTTCCCTTTTAAAAAAAAAAAAAATGCCATTTATACTTACAAAATCCTATATCAAAATAAACTTGAACCACACACATATTATTATAATAATAATAAAAAACAAATCAACTTTGCAATATCAAACCCAAAGAAGGAAGTTTCTTCGACCAAAATTTATTATCGTTTTTATTGTTAAAATTACATTTCTGAAGAGTTACTATAACGATTAACAAGTTCTCATCTAGATACATAATTTTAAATTCTTTTTAGTTTATTAAAGGGAGTACAATGGATAAATTTTCAATCGGTAGAGGTAGTTAAAAGCTTTATTAATAATTTCGAAAAAGTAAACAAATAAATAAACTGGCAAAAAAAAAAAAAAAAAAAAAAAAAAAAAATCACGGACTATAAAGAATAACTAACCTGAAGAATAAATTACAGAATATAATGGTCAAGTCCTGATAATAATAAAAAAAAAAAATTTTTTTCATACCTTACGGCTGAATTCCTGTTATTTTCCGAGGTCTTCGTGGTAAGAGGTGAAGCATTCTTGTTTTGATTAATCGATTTGAGTGTGACGTCATCATTGACCCCGCCAACCAGGCCTTTTCCACCCTTTTTGCTGATCCGGTGCAAGTCCGGATTGTAGTCCTAATATAAATAAGAGATATTTCTATTTCAAAACAGTTATGCACAAACAAAACGGTGTGTTATGATAAAAACTTTCAAAATACGTCTCAATAACAGACCAAAGTTTTACAACTACTAAATTATGAAGAAGAAAAAGATTAGAATATGATACTTCTTAAATCTACAGAAATAATCGCAACTTTTTGAAGAAGAAGAAAAAAAAAAAAAAAAAAAAACTAGAATAATAATACTAACAAAAACATATGAAATATATTTAATGTTAAAAAGTATTCATATATTTTATATTTATCCAACAAAGAAAATATCTAAACATAAAGCCAGCAATATATGAACTACGAATCGTATGTATTTCTAAATCATTGTAAGCCAATTAAGAGTGGAGGATCTAAAGTATTCAAAAATTAACTGCATCACTAAATTAACTTTAATAAGGCTAAGATGATTTCTACATTCAGAATACTCAAATACTTGTACGTTAAATTAACTAGTATAGTTGTTTAAAAAAATCCTAAGTCTTCATGGAGGGACAAAACATCCAACTCCAGCTCATAAAAGTTTCAAATATCTGACTAATAATCTAACTTGATGTTGGTAAAGATATGTAAAATATTACAGTTCAGATAATTCGGAGACATTTTTAAACTGCTCCGTCAGTTAAAACTTTAGTTTAAAAGTATTTTAAGCCTAACTTAATAACTGTATTTTCCTATCATAATTATTATTTTTCATATTATATATATATATATATATATATATATATATATATATATATATATATATATATATATATATATATATATATATATATATATATATATATATATATATATATATATATATATATATATATATATATATAATATATAGTAAAACCATTTCACTAACTGATAAAGTATTTTTATCACCTTGTAATTCACACGGTTATCTCAATATACAATATATATTATATATATATATATATATATATATATATATATATATATATATATATATATATATATATATATATATATATATATATATATATATATATATATATATATATATATATATATATATATATATATATATATATATATATATATATATATATATATATATATATATATATATATATATATATATATATATATATATATATATATATATATATATATATATATAAGAAGGTGAATGTAAAAATAATAATAATAATAAAAAAAAAGAAAAATACGTAAAACCTGAAAAAATAAAGTTTTAAACACCAATAAGAGATGCATGCAATAAAGATTAAGTTTGTAAATTTTAACCTTTCCAATTTTGACGTGCAAGGCAGAATAATTAGTTGGACTTACAGAGAAGCATTACTACAAATTTTTTTTTTGCCCAAGTCAAACAATAGTCAATACAATTTGTAATAAAATAAATAGGAAACAATGTCTAAGCTTGTAGTGTAATGAATGATACATTCATGGATGTCTTATAAGTTTACTGCTAAAAAAAAAAAAAAAAAAAAAAAAAAAAAAAAAAAAAAA
The DNA here is from genome assembly GCA_009176605.1 of Armadillidium nasatum. NCBI lineage: Eukaryota > Metazoa > Arthropoda > Malacostraca > Isopoda > Armadillidiidae > Armadillidium > Armadillidium nasatum. Next base: position 49,735 of record SEYY01000778.1, read on the forward strand.
AAAAAAAAAAAAAAAAAATTTTTTTGAGCAAGTCAAATTGAGAGAGACAAGAGACGTTGAGAGGTTTAGCCTTAAACAATATCATTCAGCTCTTCCATTAGTAGAGCGAATAGGAGAAACTTTAGTTACATGGAGCTAAAATGATCATAATTTGAAAATGGGAAATAGGCAAAAATGATGTATGAAAAAGTAGGGTATATATATATATATATATATATATATATATATATAATATATATATATATATATATATATATATATATATATATATATATATATATATATATATATATATATATACTGCTAAAACCTGCTATAAATGAATTCTAATCCTGACCCTTAATTAAGCTGGTAAAACAGTATTTACCTCTGTACCACGACAGAACAAAACCGGCAAAACTTTATCTTACCAACTTATTGGTTGGGATTCGAATTTCCATATCATATAGCAGACTTTAAAAGTATACCCAGGTATATACACTAGTCTGTAAGTGACTTAACAGACTTAAAATTTCATGATATATATATATATATATATATATATATATATATATATATATTATATATATATATATATATATATATATATATATATATATATATATATATATATATATATATATATATATATATATATATATATATATATATATATATTATATATATATATATATATATATATATATAATGTAATATAAACAAAATATATGAATTTATAATATTAAAACTGATAATATTACACAAAAAAAAAATATTATTATTATTATTATTATTTAGCGTCATTTCCCCACCCCAAAGAATAGGTATTCTATGTCTTATTCTGTAAAATATTTGAATATTACTTACTTCTCTGTTACACAAACTCAAAATATGAATTACAAGAATATATATATAATATATATATATATATATATA